>CM039597.1:2740707-3030489 GCA_022457205.1 Saccharum spontaneum | reverse complement strand
CGCTTCTTGCACGACGTTGTCGGGGTTCTAGACGCGGTAACGAAGCTGTCCAACGCCTTCCCTTGCTTCTGCGTGCTCTCTGTTCTCCGCTTAACCACGCCGAACTCGCAGGAACTCCCGTCGCCTGCTGTGCTCGTCGGCCGTCGTCTCCGTCCGGTCTCTGGCCAGGTTGAAGCCCTAGGTGAGCTCGCGCAGTTCCCCCGCTTCCTTCCTATGTTTTTCCCGTGGTCGGAGGTGGCCGAAATCCCGTTTCCGAGGAGCTCCGGCGAGCTCATGGCGGCGGCCATGGCGGCCACCGGCCGGATGTACAGTAGATGGCCGGCCTCTTCTCTCTCTTATTCTTGAATCGAATGTCAGCCGTCCATCTCGTGATCTAGGGTCGAGATTAGAAGATACCTTTTCGGTGGTAAACTTCGTAAAGAGTCCCTGCGGTTTTTGGAAATCAACCCGCGGTCCTTGGCGCATTCCAGGAAAATCCGTTTTCGCGTTTTGAAAGCGTATTTCCTTCCGGTTAAATCAAAAATACGTTTTCAGGAAATTACAGATTTGCCACTAGAACTGTTTTGGCCATAAAAACTTCGTTTTAACTCCGATTTGATCCGTTCAAGTTGCGTTAGGTTCGTAATTGCGAACTCTACATGTTAGTGTAGTTGTACAGTTAGTTTTGATAATTTATTTTTCGAGTTTATAATTAAGTATTTATTTATCTATAGGAAATCTTGAAAAATTCATAACTTTCACGTTTTAACTCCGAATTTGGTGATCTTTGCGTCTGTGTGATCGTAGAAACGTGTAGAAGAGTTTTATAAACTTTTATTACTGTTTTATTACTGTTGGTGTACTGTTCTAATTATATCTCTTTGTTTGCTTCGTGTATGTTTGATTGGATGCATGTATGATGTTGATTGATGATCGAGTATAGAAGGTGAGCAGTTTTTGGACGATTCGAAGTATTACTTTGAGCCAAGTCAGCAGTATTATTTGGAGAGCTTTGATCAAGGCAAGTATAACACAGGACTATCCTTGTTACCTATTCATCGAAATTATCATACATATGCATATGCTTACCTTGACAACCTTAGAGATTATAACATAGTGCTTGTTGTCTTGATTCCTTGTCAACCTTGGGAATGCATATGGGTAGCTATGGCTAGTGCTTAAACTAAGAACAATGATCTTGCAATAAGATTAATGGATCAAGCAATCAATCATTAAGATGGTTTAATTTTTGTTAAAAAGGGGGCTAGAGCATGTGTATTATTTTTGGTGCTCTAGTTACTCTCCGTAAGGACTTATCTGTACGTGATCATCCGGGATATACAGTACAGCTGTGAGGGCTATATGTCTCTGGCTTTAGTTGTTCAAGAGACCTTTTCTAGCTTGTTAGTGGTTACCTTAAATGGCGTAAGAATGGCTTGCCACGTTGGGTGTAGTGCGAGCCCCTGGCCTAGTGTGTATAGGCTGCGGTTGTTGTGCCACAGGGAAGGGGGGTTCTACATCTGCCTGCCGAGTGAATCTAATGGCCCTAACTTGTTAGACGAACTTTTGAATGGCTTTATGTGGTTCTCTAGTGTTTGGGCTTGATCTCCCCACTCATTTGGAAATCATTTCTCACAGTGAAAGTGTACACCTCTGCGCAGAGTTAAAAACTGGTATACTAGCCGTGCTCACGGATACGAGCGACCTTGGAACATTTACAGATAGATGATCACCATTGCTATATTATGTTTAATTATTGTTGATTATTATTATGCTCTTGTTAATGTTATTCGTTATCACTATTGCAACTGATCATTGGTTCTTAAAAGGGAAGTGGTTTATCTTGAAGCTATTCAATTGTCAAATACATGATTAAAAGCTAACCGCAGTTAAACAATGTCTAGCCTTTTGAGCCTCATGAACCATGTGTTATATTTGTTGAGTTCGACATGGACTCACTCTTGCTATTTCCACCATAACAGATGAAGATTATGAGGAAGATTATCGTAATGAGTACTAGTCTTGATGTCAACCAGTCAACCGTGTCCCTATGTGGAGTTTCCGCTGGAGATTATCATTAGATATTATTATTTATCGTTCAAGACTATGTCTTAAGTATTTATTCGCTATGTAATAAGCACTGTGATGATACTATGTAATTTGTCTACTTATGTGTGCGATCATGTCCTGGGGCGCACATGAGTATTTTATGCATCCTATTTTTGTCCTTAAAAGTGGGTGTGACAAGCGTAAGAAAGATATAATGTTGAGGCACCCCGCCGACGGGTCGGACTGGAGGACTATCAACACTATGTTCTATAAGAACATCGGTGGAGAGGTAAGGCATCTTTGGATAGGTTTGAGCACAGATGGGATGAATCCGTTTGACCAGGTTAGAAGCAATCATAGCACTTGGCCAGTGACGCTATGTATATACAACCTTCCACCCTGGCTTTGTATGAAACGGTCATACATCCAGATGCCACTACTAATCCAAGGGCCAAAACAACCTGGTAATAATATCGATGTGCTTCTACAACCAGTGATCGATGAACTACTACAGATGTGGGAGACGGGTGTGAAGGATGTTTGGGATGAGTACAAAAAAGAACATGTCACGATAAAGGTTATACTTATCGCTACAATCACTGACCTGCCAGGGCGAGGTTGCTTGTTTGGAGAGAAGACAAAAGGATACACTGGGTGTGTCGAGTGCTTGGACGAGACTGATGCTATACATCTACCAGAAAACAAGAAGATGGTCTATATGAGACACCGTAGGTTCCTACGAAGGGATCACCCTTACCGCAGGAATAGAAAAGATTTTAATGGGACTACTGAGAAACGTGGACCTCCAAAGTATCGAGACGGGAAACAGATACTTAAACAAGTAAGCAAACTCACAGATGTTGTCCTTGGGAAGGGGGAAGGTGAAGTACCAGCGCCAGCCGGTAGTATCTGGAAGAAAAAATCAATCTTTTGGGAACTACCTTATTGGCCACTTTTGAGTACACGTCACTGTCTTGATCCAATGCACATAACTAAAAACGTGTGTGGTAACACACTTAACATGTTGATGAACACTGGGGGAACAACAAAGGATTCTCTCGCGACACGCTTGGACATGCAACACCTAGGCCTCAGAAAGGAGTTGCACCCAATAACTCTTGAGGATGGCCACTTGAAACTTCCGGTGGCATCATAGACACTGAAAAAGGAAGAAAAGGCCATGCTTATTTCTTTCTTTAATGATCTCAAAGTGCCAACTGGCTACTGTGCGAACCCGAAGAGGCTAGTTAACATGAGAGAACTTAAGTTTAACTATGGTTGTATGAAGGCCCATGACTGTCATGTCATTATGACTCAGCTGCTCCCAGTTGCCCTACGAGGTATCCTCCCTGACAAGGTCCGTGCCCCAATCATAAAGTTGTGTTCATTCTTCAACGCGATCTCTGAAAAGGTCATTGAAGGGGCCAAGCTAGACCAGCTGAAGCAGGAGATAACCGAGATTCTATGCAGGCTTGAGATGCATTTCCCACCGACTTACTTCGACATATCAGTGCATCTACTTGTTCATCTTGTGGACCAAATTAAAGCCCTTGGCCTAATGTACCTACACCAGATGTTTCCTTTCGAGAGGTTGATGAAAGTTTTCAGGCGGTATATTAGGAATAGATTCAGACCAGAAGGGAGCATGGTAGAAGGATGGACAACGGAGGAGGCCATTGAGTTCTGCACATATTATATGGACATCAATCGGGTCGGAGTTCCAGTATCTCGTCACGATGGAAGACTAGGAGGCAAAGGAACGATAGGTGAGAAAGCTGTCAAAATAGTCGAAGTGGTTTCCTTCAGACAGGCACACTTCGCTGTTCTCCAGCAGGCCGACGGTGTGATGGTATACATTAATGAGCACAAGCAGTTACTGCAAAGTAAGCACATCGGTAGGTCACAGGCTTGGCTTGAGAAAAAACATGAGGAATTCGGTGACTGGTTTCGACGCCGCAGGCTAGGAATGGTGTCGGGATGTCAGCTAGATCTCTTAGCTCCTGGACCTTCGACTACGGTGATGATGTACCAAGGTTATGATATAAATGGTTTTACATTTTACACAAAAAAACAGGATGGAAAGAGCACCAACCAAAATAGTGTTGTTCGTTTCGACACCCACGATGAATACGGCACGGTGGAGGCAACATACTATGGTTTCATAGATGAGATATGGGAGCTAGACTATGGACGACAGTTGAAGGTCGCTCTTTTCCGTTGCCAGTGGGTCCGGCTAGATGAAATCAACACCGACAATGATGGGTTCACTACCGTTGATCTATCCAAGACCGCATACAGAGATGACCCCTTCGTCCTTGCAAAGGATGTTTTGTAAATCTTCTATGCAAGGGATAACAATACAAAGGGAAGACTACAAGTAGTCATGCAAGGCAAAAGGAAGATTGTCGGTGTTGAAGGAGTGACGGACGAAGAAGAGTACAAAGGTTATCAAGAAATGGCTCCTTTTGGGGCAGACATTACCCTACCTATCCTTGAAGAGGGTGACGAACCTGCTTACCTCCGGAGTGATCACAATGAGGCCATCATAGTTAGAATATCATAAACTATGTAATCCTTAATGAAATGTTGTTTTAGTAATTTGCATCGAATTTGAGATCATATGGAGTTGTAGAGATTGATGAGTTCTACCACTATTATTTTGGAATTTGTTGATATAACGGATGCCATGTTTCCAACAAAGTGACATAACTTTATGTGAGACAGAGCACTGTTGGGCATTCTTAACGTCACTACCAAAAGTAGACTTAGTTTTCTAATTCTGATAACGGCGCCAAAAATGCCAAACCTATCCCTCATGCCACTTAAGCCAAGTTGTCATCCCCAGCATGACATGAGAGACGCGGTATTGAAATATGCATTTGCTCATCAAGATAAATAATAAAAGGGATCTGCAAGCGCACAGATTAATACCGATGTAGCATTTTAACCGGGAAGTATTCCAGGTATCGTTATTTATATTTTTACCACTGGGAAGGGATTTCTAAGTATCATGGTTGATAATGGAATGAGAATATGGAACTGAGTACACATCATTGCATGTATAACCGAGAGTATTTATCAATCTCTTTATACAGATATAAATGTCACATTAAGTAAAGGTAAAGTGATAATGGTGACAAAGATAATTAATCTGATCAGCTAGGCACATATAATAATGATAAGCACCTCAACAGATATTCTAGCAAGTCATTAGCATGGAATTAGGATGAACTACAAAGATATTCCCTAAGTTATTATTAACTATAAAGTCTAGCATATCATAGTTAGTGCAATTATACTTGGCAATCATGGTGAGAAAAGACTATATCCATGCATAGTGAATATTAGCAAGGAAGATGAAGAACATAGCAATCACTCCCCTGTAATAGTGTTGCTCTGCCTGCCCTATACACGAGAGGGGGACTATATAAGAATCAACGAAGCTGTCACTATCGCGAACTACCCCACAATCCGGCATATAGGGTGCAATCGCAGATAAATACGGTATAGACACCACGTCTACACAATAATTATCATTCACCCACTGTACACATGGATAAACGCTATACGATCCTAGGCATGTATATAATTCCAATCTAACTAAGCCAAGCATATAACTATGATAAACTAAGAACAATATAATTGCAAATATAATCAAGTAGAGCAAAGTCATAATCAATATATTGAAATAGAACAAAGTCATATTCATAATATTGAAGAACAATGATGAACAATTGAAGAACAAGAGAGGAATTACCAAGAATCCTCTTGACAGATCCGGGAACCAATCGAAGATTGACTCCTTCTAGTTCTAATCCTATGTAGCTATGCTAACTAGAGATCTAGTTGATGTGGTGGCTCTAGGGCTTGATCAGAGGCTCTCCTCCTGAATTAGGGTTTGAAGTATGAGACGAGGGGCTCTCCTCCAGGGGCAGGGGCCTTGCTTATATAGCCCTTTCGGATGAATCTAGGCCGTTGGATCAAACCGACATTGATCGTGCGGTTTTCCTTGATCCTCTAGGTCGGTGGAGCATAATCCTCGAGGCAGAGCCTGATTGGCTGAGCCAGCAGGGCGGGCGCCCTAGGGACTAGGGCGGGCGCCCTGTCCCCGGCTCTGTTACGCCTCCCGTTCGTTCTCGTGGCTTCTGGACTCTTCTAGATGTAAGATAATTACGTGTTCAGTTAATATCCCGTCATTAATCTGACATGTGGGCCTTTCTTCCGTATTTCCTGATAACCCCCTGCAGAAATAGATAAACAGCAAAACTCGTGGAATTCTGTCAGATAAAACCCTAAGTCTAGGTGTTGGTTTCATTTGGATCCTTTTCTCTATTTATTTGATAGTTATAATTGATACTTAAGGACCGTCAACAAACTCCCCCAAGCTTACCTCTTGCTCGTCCCTGAGCAAGGAGAGACTCTGTAGTTGCTGAAATGCCTTTGAATTTTGACGGTACACATGCTTTCAAATAGAGTCTCATCTCTGAGTTAAAGTAAACTGTCAAGACTTAAAACTTACTCATTATACCTTTCACCATGGGGCTTGCAACCGTCACCTTTGTCTTGAGCGGTTAAAAGATAGAACAGTCTAGTCAAGCGCCATGTCTCTTATTCTTGATTAGCTATAGCTCTTGGAGTTTTTTGCAGATTTTCAAATAAAACTCAGAGATTCCTTGTATGACTCTCTCAGGTCTCTCTTTTGTGGTATTTCTGGATCCTCACCAAGGCAGTAATGATGCCTGCCTTCTCTCAAAGCAAAGTATGTAGTATTTGTGGTATAAGGCAGAGTGACATTGCCTTCTCTCTCATCCTATTCTAATAAGGCTTTTGATATCTGGAGCTCATCGGTGGGAGATAAAGTATACATACTTACAAGACATTTATTGCATAGTCAAACCATGGATCCAGAGAAACAAGCCAATAAGTCAAATCAAGATGTGCATGTGTGGCGAATAAATGGTGTATGGTGGTAGTGATGATAACAATGATGAAAGTCTAATTCTACTTTTGCTCTTTTCGAGGGGATACGTACCTTTCTTGCTTTTAAAGCTCTTGAGGAGAATGAGGTGCTCTATATTTTCTTTTTTTTCCTCTCAGGTGGGTATCTTGTACCCCTAATTCTACTGTCGGACACTTGTCCATTTTTACCTCTCTTCTCACACTTTTTCTTTTTTTTTCATCGAGGTTCCGAGCACTTGCTCCTTTTTATTTCCTCGTATCTTTTTCTTTTCGAGGTTTCGGGCACTTGCCCCTTTTTATTTCCTCGTATAGAGCACTCATCTCCTTAGAACAATATAGCAAGTGGTAGTAACCAAAATAGCTTGAGCATTTATTTCACAGGGGATAACAAGAATGGGAAAATATTTTTGGCTATTCTCTCCCGGATTAGGAGTAGAATAATTTTATGTGGATCTAGAGATGAGAATGAGTGGATATATGTGGATGCGTACTTCCGGAGTAGAAGCAGCATGTATGAGTGATCGTGCAAGTGAATCTTGATTTTAACCGCATGACAAGCTCCTAAGGGTCTACACAGCTTGACTACACTCAATGCTCATAAGCAGTAAAAAGTAAAGGTATGGCTTAAAGTCTAGCAAGCATGTATGTATGGCTGTGGTAGGAACTTAAACTCTCATCATACAGGAACTCATCATGTAGCATTTTAAGATTTTCAAAGATAAAATTCTCTAGAATTCTAGCATCTCTAGGAATAGATAAACAGCAGCTCAACCTTCCCATATCATATCCGTTAACAACTTAGACTTTAGATCAAGTTCTCTTCCCACAAGTTCAGGTTTAGAGCAAGCTTTAAATGATAACAGTTATGTCTAAACTTAGAGAGAGGACTTCAAATTTGAAAGTTAGGCAAAGCAACTATTCATCATATCCATGCTAGAGTTTTATTATTTAGATTCAGTTTAGCATAACCACTTTATTTATTTATTAAAACACACTAAGCAAAAGATATAGGTATATATATGTAAGCACAAAATCTTTATTTGGTTTTTTCATAGTTATGCATATATTTATTTTTATAAGGTAGAAGTATATATAAATATAAAGATAAAGATAGAAATACTTAGCAAGATAATGGAGGTGCTCTCCCCCAAGCTGGATCTTGACATAATCTCTTCTGATGTAGCTAGCAGATGGCGGAGATGTATTTGAAAGTCGGCAGCACCCTGACAGCGATTAGAATGTCCTCTGTCTGCTAGTCTCCTTGAATTCTGTGAAGCTCAAATAGACAACAAAGCTTTGTGGAACTGATTAAGTGTTAGCATAAATATCTAGCCTTTATCATGCTGAGCCTCCTTGATTTTTTTATGTTTTTTTTTATTTTATAAAGCAGAAGAAAATATTTATGTATTTATTATATATATATATATATTTTTTATGCCACCACAGTGAATGTACTTATGGGTTTTATGCCACTCGCATACTCACATGAGGCTTTAGGGTTTTTAACATTTTTATTTTCCTTTTAAGATAGTATGAATATGATTAACTAAGCAAACTATTTAAGATAAAGTAAATAATTGAAAGGAATAGGATAACTACCAAGTTACCTCTTGGCAAGGCGTTCGGTGTTTTTAAAGTCCTCCGAACGGGACTCTTATTCGTTCAGTCGTCCTGGGACTCGGTGGATGGCGTAGTCGGTGTTTTCGGCAGCGCCTCTTCTTCATGTACAACTGTCTTTTATTTCCATATACTTGTCTCGGTGCTTCGGTCTCCTTAGGACAGTGTTGGTTGAGTGGTATGTCTTCAGATCTTACCACTTCCCCTCAATAATCTGCCCATCCGTCCTTGATGACCTGTTGCTTCTGATTGTGGTTACGCCGCCTTCTTCTTGTCCTGACCTGCTTGGATTCTTCAAATACATAGTTAGGGTCAGTAAAGTAAAGACGTACCTTCTCAGAGGGGAAGTGCATGTGGACTTCTCCAGTTCCAATGTAGATGATTGCTTTGACAGTACTAAGGAATGGTCTTCCAAGGATGATGGGTGGATCGTATTCATCTTCTCCCATGTCAATAACCTGAAAGTCTGTATGGACAAAGTGATCGTCTATCTTGACAGGGACGTCAGTTACTGTACCTTCGACCTGTCGGAATGTCTGATCTACCATCTGGAGCTGAATATATGTTGGGTTTAAGGGCATGGTTCCGAACAGAAGTTCATAGGTGACCTTGGCCATTATGTTGACGCCCGACCCAGTGTCGCAAAGTGTCTTGTAGAAGTGGAACCCATTAATGGAGCAATAAATGCTTGGCATACCTGGGTCGTCCTTCTTAGGCAAGAACGGTGACTTGAGTTGGCGATCTTGACCTTTGTGCACGGCAGTGACCATCTTAGCTGTCTCGGTCCACACTTGCTTCTTGCTCTTATTCCTCCTGTTGGTCCTCTTCCTTGGTTCATATTGGGGTTGCTCTGGGATTTGTGCGGTCTTGTTCTTGAAGGAAAACGTTTCCTTCCTCCCCTTGATGTAGAAACTGATCTTGGCAGCACTAGCATAGATGACAGCTCCCGCGGTGTTCAGGAATGGTCTCCTTAGGATGACGGGAGCCCTCTCATCAGAACCGGTCTCTATCACTACGAAGTCTGCTGGAGCGTACGAGGAACCCACTCGGACACAGATGTTCTTCAATATTCCTCTCAGGAAACTCAGTGTCCTATTTGCAAGCTGCAAACACATGGTTGTTTCTAATAATGGTTGTGAAAAGAGTTTTTCATAGAGTACCCTGGGCATGATGTTGACGCTGGAGCCAAAGTCACAGAGTGCTTCTGGGAAGTCATGCATGCCGATGGAGATCGGGATGACGGGGCATCCTGGATCGCCTCTCTTGACCGGCAGACGGTCAGTACTTACTTCCACGATAGGGTTACTCCAGTAATCTCCTGTATCAAACATGTCTACAAGATTTGCAGATTCTAGTCCTTCCGGTTGTGATGGTATACCGGGGTTAGTAGCAGGAACAGCAGCAGCTATTTGATTCAACTGAGATTCAATCATTTTATTAAAGCTAATCTGGTTCTTGATGGCAGTAGAGAAATTATCCATTCTATTATTTATATTTTCTAGTATTTTATCATTTGATGCCAATTTCTTAGACAGGTTATCCATTAGCTTTCCTTTGTTGGACACTAACTCTCTCAAAGGTGGATAATTATTATTATTATTGAAAGAATTGTTACCTTGGTAATTACCTGAGTAGTTAGGCCTCTGTTGATTCCAACCTTGATTCTGCTGAGGATGGTTGTAGTAGTTGTTGTTGTTATTGTTGATATAGTTCACGTCCTCCAGCAACTCAGGACAGTGAATGCCCGAGTGTCTAGTACCTCCACACTCCTCACAAGTCATGTGAGAGTCGTAGACGTGCATGACTTCTTTCTTTTCTCCAGCTCGATCATCGAGCTTCTTCATGAGTAGGTCTAGCTTGGCAGACAGCATGTCTACCTCCTTGAGCTGGTGCATACCTCCACCTCTCTTGCGTGTCTGAGTTCTTTCTTCATTCCAACCTTGGTTGGATGCCATCTTCTCCACAAGAGCTGTGGCTTGAGGTATGGTGAGTGATAGGAATGCTCCTCCAGCTGCAGCATCCATGGTTTCACGGGCACTGTTAATGAGCCCATGATAAAATGTCTGCATCAGTAGCCAGCTTTCCATTCTATGATGGGGACATTCTAGGATGTAGTCTTGGAAACGCTCCCATGCTTCTGGAACGGATTCATCATGTTGTTGCTGAAAACTTGTAATCTTCCCACGGAGAGCATTGGTCTTGCCCATGGGAAAGAATTTGGCCAGAAAGTTCGTGGAGCAGAGTGCCCACGTAGTGTTCTTCTCCTTTGTAGCGTAGAACCACTGCTTCGCTCTCCCCAACAGTGAGAATGGGAAAAGGTGAAGTAGTATGGCGTCTCTGGGGACTTCAGCCATGGTGAAAGTGCTGCAGATCTCTAGGAAGTGTTGAAGATGAGCACTAGCGTCTTCATGTGGCTTCCCACAGAACTGGTTAGCTTGCACCATGTTGATGAGCCCAGGCTTGAGCTCGAAGTTGCGGTCGATCTCCCCAGCAGGTCCAGTGTGGATGTTGTCCGTAGTGGGAGCTGAGAACTCGCGGATCGACTTGTTCGCCATGGCTTCGAATTCAGTCGACAAATTCCGGATGAAACTTCGGCGGTCTTCGGATTTGGATGAAGCTTTGTGCTGAAGTGTTGACGATGTCTTCTTGAGCTTGGCTCTTGTTCTTCTGAATAAGGCTTCGGGATCGTCAACAAAGTTGTCTGAAAGATGTCTTCTATTCATGCATCACCCTACAATAAATAATCAAAATGGAAAATACAGGGGTAAAACTGTATAAGAGAATTGATAAGCTCGATCAGATTAGTGATGCAAATGAAGACTCAAAGTTCCGTATTCATTCCTACTTAGTAATCAACCTTCCCCGGCAACGGCGCCAAAAATGCTTGTTGGGCATTCTTAACGTCACTACCAAAAGTAGACTTAGTTTTCTAATTCTGATAACGGCGCCAAAAATGCCAAACCTATCCCTCATGCCACTTAAGCCAAGTTGTCATCCCCAGCATGACATGAGAGACGCGGTATTGAAATATGCATTTGCTCATCAAGATAAATAATAAAAGGGATCTGCAAGCGCACAGATTAATACCGATGTAGCATTTTAACCGGGAAGTATTCCAGGTATCGTTATTTATATTTTTACCACTGGGAAGGGATTTCTAAGTATCATGGTTGATAATGGAATGAGAATATGGAACTGAGTACACATCATTGCATGTATAACCGAGAGTATTTATCAATCTCTTTATACAGATATAAATGTCACATTAAGTAAAGGTAAAGTGATAATGGTGACAAAGATAATTAATCTGATCAGCTAGGCACATATAATAATGATAAGCACCTCAACAGATATTCTAGCAAGTCATTAGCATGGAATTAGGATGAACTACAAAGATATTCCCTAAGTTATTATTAACTATAAAGTCTAGCATATCATAGTTAGTGCAATTATACTTGGCAATCATGGTGAGAAAAGACTATATCCATGCATAGTGAATATTAGCAAGGAAGATGAAGAACATAGCAATCACTCCCCTGTAATAGTGTTGCTCTGCCTGCCCTATACACGAGAGGGGGACTATATAAGAATCAACGAAGCTGTCACTATCGCGAACTACCCCACAATCCGGCATATAGGGTGCAATCGCAGATAAATACGGTATAGACACCACGTCTACACAATAATTATCATTCACCCACTGTACACATGGATAAACGCTATACGATCCTAGGCATGTATATAATTCCAATCTAACTAAGCCAAGCATATAACTATGATAAACTAAGAACAATATAATTGCAAATATAATCAAGTAGAGCAAAGTCATAATCAATATATTGAAATAGAACAAAGTCATATTCATAATATTGAAGAACAATGATGAACAATTGAAGAACAAGAGAGGAATTACCAAGAATCCTCTTGACAGATCCGGGAACCAATCGAAGATTGACTCCTTCTAGTTCTAATCCTATGTAGCTATGCTAACTAGAGATCTAGTTGATGTGGTGGCTCTAGGGCTTGATCAGAGGCTCTCCTCCTGAATTAGGGTTTGAAGTATGAGACGAGGGGCTCTCCTCCAGGGGCAGGGGCCTTGCTTATATAGCCCTTTTGGATGAATCTGGGCCGTTGGATCAAACCGACATTGATCGTGCGGTTTTCCTTGATCCTCTAGGTCGGTGGAGCATAATCCTCGAGGCGGAGCCTGATTGGCTGAGCCAGCAGGGCGGGCGCCCTAGGGACTAGGGCGGGCGCCCTGTCCCCGGCTCTGTTACGCCTCCCGTTCGTTCTCGTGGCTTCTGGACTCTTCTAGATGTAAGATAATTACGTGTTCGGTTAATATCCCGTCATTAATCCGACATGTGGGCCTTTCTTCCATATTTCCTGATAACCCCCTGCAGAAATAGATAAACAGCAAAACTCGTGGAATTCTGTCAGATAAAACCCTAAGTCTAGGTGTTGGTTTCATTTGGATCCTTTTCTCTATTTATTTGATAGTTATAATTGATACTTAAGGACCGTCAACAAGCACTTTATGAGACATGCCTAATAAAACTTTCTCAAATTGAGCAATGAGTAAAATAAAAGTTGTAGACATTCATGAGTTCCACAACTTTATTGTTTATAACTTTTCCATTTGAGATCAATTGGGGACCCAAAATGTTTAAAAATAATCAATATCACTGCCGGTTCTAATAACCAACCCCCCAGTGTAGGAGTAGTGCATATGTGGGTGGTGTGTACATGATCTTGATTTTAAGAGCATGACAAACCTCTCATAAGGCATCAACAAAGCTTGCCAAAACTCAATGCAAAAGAAAGCAGCATATATGTGGAAGGTTTACTAGACTAAATAACATTTATGGCTCTGATGAGAATTCAAGCTTTGTCATACAGGAACTCATCATGTAGTGTTTTTGTGTTTTCAAAAGATAATCTCCAAAACTTTAGTGTCACTTGGAATAAGATAAACAGCAGTTCATACCTTCTCATATCATATCTGTCAGTTACCTAGACTTAGATCAAGTATATGCTACCCATGAGTTTTAAGTTCAGAGTAAATCCTTATATGAAAATAATCTTATCCAAAACTCGAGAGAATTCAAGGATAAAAACTAGGAACTTGAAAGGAATTACGATAAAGCAACTATTTATAATTTTCATTTAAGAGATTTCTCCGAGCCCTCTTATTTACTAACAAATCTTAAAATCAAATTGAAGTAAACTAAACACACCTTACTAATATATATCACCGGTTGGTTATTAGAACCGGCAGTGATGTCCCACATCACCGCCGGTTCTAATAACAAACCGGCAGTGATGTGGGACATCACTGCCGGTTGGTTATTAGAACCGGCAGTGATGTCCCATATCACTGCCGGTTTGTTATTAGAACCGGCGGTGATATGGGACATCACTGCCGGTTCTAATAGCCAACCGGCAGTGATGTTGGGGTTATAAAAGGGGCTGGCGCTCCCGCCAGTCACGACGCTCGACACATAACCAACGCCAGTGCACGCCGCCGTCGCCCGATGCGCCGTTCACGACGCCACAGCCCGACGCCGCCGTTCACGACGCCGTTCACGACGCCGCAGCCTGACGCCGCCGTCCTCGATGCCGCCAGGAGCTCCTCCACGTCGTTGTCGCGCCACCCCTGCATTGTCGGTGAGTGCCCATAAGGTGTTCGATACAATGCCTCATCCAACAGTATAGTGACTAAATTTGAGTAAAACCTTACACTGCATAAGACAAGACTACTTTAACTAGAATTGATGACAATTGATCTGCCTCCATATATAGGATTCTGAGCAAAGTTCCAAAAATAATAAAAATTCTTCCTCATCCCTACTTTGACCTTTCAGACATTATGATTGCTACTGAGACTGACATTATTAGATATGGCATACTAATGAGGAATATTCCCTAGTGCTAACTCAAAGATACATATGCTGTTTAATACTTCCCTTTTCTTTGAAACACACAATAATAACTTCCTAATTAGTTAAGTGACACAAAGCAGATATTGTGTAAAAAAGGCATTTATCTGCTGATACTTAAACACGCAAGGGTAACCTAGGTCAAACTCATCAGGGCAGAGATACCAGGGGATAGTTCCCACTGAATGCTGGGTAAAGAAGTGGTCCTGACACAAATTATTAATTCAATTCTGGAATTATCTTGCTCAGTTTAGTAGATGTTTCAAGTCTGAAAGAAAAAAATCCTCTTGTGCATATTGCTAGTAGCTTTTTTTCTTTGGACAGCTTCCATAGGCCATGTACTGAATTTACAGCTAGTTATTCATGGTGTCACCATCGGCTTTTACATAGCCATGTCAATTACTTGTCTCTTTCTACAACCTGTTTTTACTGTGCCACTAATACTATTGTAGCCATGTTTTACTTTATATGCCATGTCAATGCAACTTAGCTGAATTGTAAGAACATTTTCATGTTAGCAAAGCATGGTTTTTGTGTATTACTTCTGTATGCAGCTCCTGTCAAAATATTTAATTTTTATGCATATGTATCTGGTCCACAGAGTTGAAATATATCCCCACAATAAAGAAGAAAGAATCGCAAGAACATTCGGTACAACTGCACCTGGTTTACCCTATGTTTCATTCCTTGGCTGCATAGATTGCAGTACGACGATATATGAACATGTAGGTATATATAGAGATCAAAATGGCTGGAATTTCAAGAAGAATCGAAAAAGATTTAATTCTGATGCCTTCTAAGCCTAAATTTGAGTATCATATGGGACTGAATTATACTGGAAGAATCTTTATCACAAATGGTGCACGAAGCAAGTTGCAGACCTGTAAATCAAGGACCTTGTGATTCTTACTCCTTAGTTTTCTACAGGCCATCAAATAGATTGTGTAGCTACGTGGAGAAGTGAAACCACATATAGGGATGTAAGAGAAAGGATCAGCAGTCCAGTACACATAAAGTATTGTCTATCAGTTTTTTAACTTGTATGTAGAGAAATGTTAGTAAGCTTGTTCCTGCAAATGCATTGGTTTTAATTTCCCCCACTTGGTTATGCAGTTATACTTTTTTCAGTGAGATTCATATGTTTTGTTGTGCTTTTACACATATTGCAGTGAAAAGTTTTGTCTGATCCACGAGACACATGACGTAATCTGGGCTACTGTAGCACTTACGTTTGTATTTGGCAATTAGTGTCCAATCATGTACTAATTAGGCAACATAGCTTATGGGCAATTCAGCCACCCTCAAGCAAGCTTGTTAGGTTCGTGATGCCTTTGAATGCCCACCTCAATGTTCGTGATGCCTTTGATTGCATGTCCAGAAACAGGACTCGTCATCGCCAATTCACCACCCGTCGCCGAGCTACTGATACCCCACAAGCAGAGAGCACTGCGACAGGAGCACCGCAGGATCCAACTAATGGTGGTGGTAATCAGGACGATTGGAGCCCTAGACATTATCTGCAGCTAGACCAAGGAGACGAGGTAATAACTTAGGTCATACCTAATAACGCGATAGTAAGAAATCACGCTAGATAAGTTTGATGGGGACTTATTTATGAATTTTGAAGCAGGTTCCGCCGCAAGAGCCAAGTGGTGAGGGTACCAGCAGGACTAAGCGTGGTGCAACAAAGCTTCCTCAAACAAGTAAACATTGGCACATCTCTGAGTTCGACCAAGTAGGGGAGCCGGTGGAGCCTCTTACAGCATTAGGCCCATACAAGAGTGTCATCAGGGCACTTGTAAGAGATTTTATCCCGATCAAATACAGGAAATGGACTGGTCGTGAGGATGACCCATGGAGGGTTCCAGAAAGTGAGAAGGAGCTAGTTTGGAACAAGTTGAAAGGGTATTTCACTTTTCCTAATGACTATGACGAGGCGACAGTCAAGAAGAAGGCTAAGGAAATCATGGGTCGCTCGTTCAAGACTTTCAAGGGAACCTTGTACAAGTTAATCAAGGAGGACAGAGAACTGAATTTTGAGGGAGGTCAATACACCAAGCAAAGAGACTTCTGGGAGGAGTTCAAGGCTTACAAGCTATCCGAAGAGGCCAAGGCATCAAGCGAAAGAAATAGAGCAAACTCACTTAAGGCAAATGATCCTCATCGCCTAGGATCGCGTGGCTATGTATGGAAGATTCCAGAATGGGAAATGGAAGTCCAGAAACTAGAGCAGCGCGGCGTTAGGCCTCAGACAAGCGATTGGCAGCCCAGATCAGTAAACTATCTACTCGCAAGGGGGGCACAATACAATAGTGACGGGAGCCTTAATGCCAATAGTGAACCCATCAGCGATCTCCTCCAGAGGATTTCAACCTTAACTGAGGAAGTGAATAGAGGTAATGATGAGATACAGGCCCGATCTTCCGAGAGGTATCCGGTAAGTTCGACTTGTGGAGATCTCGACGTTGGCGATCCGGCTTCAAATCAGACACGATTCGAACCCTGCAACCGTTACACCACTGCTCCGTTGGTTATCAACCAAGCACAACTTGATTGACCTCGCCAAGAAGGCTTTTCCTGCAAGCGAATCGAAGAACACAAGCAAGAAGGTAAAAACACGCAATCTGAAATTGCAAATATGAATGATACGAATATCAATATAGGGTTCAAGAACTCAGTTCCAAAGGACTAATCGACACAGTGGAGGAGATCAAGAACAGGGGCCCTGGATCACTGTAAAAGGATTTGTCACCACAGTTACAATGAACGATTCAGTTTCTCGATAGAAAACTAAACTCTAAACAAAACCCAATTGTCTAACAGCGGCGGCGGCTGTGTTTATAGTCTAAGACTCGACCTAGGGTTGAGGACGGCCAGGGGTTGGGCGCCCACAACTTGGGCTTAAGGCCCGACACGATACATGGCCAAGTTGGCCCAAATAGGTGACGCAGCACCTTGCCGTGGTCACACAGAATGATCCACGGACCTTCTGGAGCTGGGACCAGATCCAAAACGACGGCGTCGTCGTCCCCTTTCCAACGCATCCAAGAACGCCCCGTTTCGATGTCGTATGAGAGAGTTATGACCGAAACAGTGACGACGTGTCTGCTGAATCCGAGGGTGACGTGGCAGCTGAGTTGGGGACGAATTGCAACTTGGGGAAGACCATAGCGTCGGTGTGTCTAGCGTGGCGATGTCCTCATCAGGTAACCGCAAGTCCGATAGAGAAAATGACGTGCTCACACAAGCACTTGGAAACAAGGAGCACCCCGGTCGCACTAGAGGAGCCGGGAATGTTCCTTGGGTGAAAACATTCGAAGGTGAATCTTCATCCTATAGGAGCCGGGCGAGGGCTAGAACGCAAAGAGAAGAAGAGCTCCAAAGGTTTCGAAAGGAAATCGAAGATAGCATGGAAGCACGGATAGCTGCTCAAGTTGATGCACGAGTTATGTCAGCTATGCAATCCATATGTTCGACACAACCGCAGCCTATCCTGACTTTGAATAGCCCAGTGCCCAAGGGTCGCAGTAGCTGCGGCTCAACCCCTATGCTTGACGAAGAAGAGGTCAATGCTCCTTATCCAGTGGATAACATCACTGGACCTATTAATGTCAGGTTGTACATCCGTCAGCAGTGGACAAAAGACAAGGTGGCGGTCGGACAAGCATTTCCAAGAGGAGACGGCATCATTCATGGCAAGCCAATGCCACCCGGGTATGCTAGGGTCAGCATTGATAAGATCTTGGATAAGAAGTACAATAAGATACACATTGATTTCCCAGTGGAGGAAGATAGGCCGCGTCTTGTTCACAACTTGGGCACTCATGTGGCTTGGCGCAAACGCTTCATCAAGCTGGATGAGCAGCCATCTTCGGATGATGAGGATGGCAGTGAATCATCGGCATCGCCGCCGCCAAGAGGTTTCTCTCCTCTGCAAGATCCTCATTCTCCCTCTCCTGCCTCGAAAGAGAAGACACCTCCTCCACCGCCAAAGGAGAAAACACCTCCTCTACCTCCTCTACCTCCTCAACCGCTAAAGGAGAAAACACCTCCTCTACCTCCTCCACCGCCAAAGGAGAAAACACCTCCTCCACCTCCTCCACAGCCAAAGGAGAAGACACCTCCTCCTCCTCCGCGAAAATCCAAAGTGCGATCAGGTTCGACCTCGCAACACAAGAGGTCATCAGTTTCGGTTGGTAATGCTCCCCAAACAAGTAAAAAGAAGGTGGATGCTAGCATTACGAGTAAGATGAAGGACCCGATTGTGGAGCCTCCAAGCAAGAAAGCCGCCATTGCCTTCTTTAATCGAATAGCCAGTCTACCTAAGTGGAGACAACAGACCGAATTTGAAAGGCAACACAACAAAGAGAGTAATCAAATCAGAGCTAGAGAAATACACACCAAAGAATTGCTAGAGATACAGAACTTGGCCAACAACATGGGCATATCCATGGAGAGGGCCACGGAGTTGTATTACAGAACGAGAGATTTTGAAAAAGCCACGGTCGCATACAAGTATTCAAGAGGCAAACCTTTGGTCGCCACCGAACAAGAGTATAAAGATTTGCCAACATACATGCGACAGTTGCATGATTATTACTCCCTGGATACTACCAACGGAGACTGTGTCGGTTTTGAAGTTTGCATCCCTCCCGGAATGGTTTTTAATCATCCTGAAGAAACGGTGCATACTATTTATTATGAACACCTCTTTTAGCTCTTCCAACGGCGCTCGCTCGATACGCAGATTTTGATGATATGGTCTATGTAAGTACCCTACCCTCACAACGTTATAATAAACTACGTGATTTGCATTTGAATATATCATATGTTTATTATGCAGGTGTATGGCAAAATGGTGCCTAAAGAAGCAATTGAGCAATATAGACTTCTTGGATCCCATATTTGTAAATGAGACAACATGCACCACCCCTGGTGATGATGACTATGTACCAACAAGTTTGAAGATTGAGTTTGAAAGGATGTTCAGAAACAACAAAACAAACGTACTCCTACCCTACAACTGCGAGTATGTGTTCTCGACCCTTATTTTAGTGTTTCTTTTCTTGATATGTCATTCAATAACATGGACTTTGTGATTGCAGCAACCATTTCATCCTCGTAGATATCTATCTTCAAGATTCACATATCGAGGTGTGGGACTCAAAGAAAAAGCCACTTTCTCTTATCGACCCCCTATTCAAAGTGCTGAATAAGTAAGTGAACTCAATATCACAACACTTTCTAATCACATAGGATATTGTAATGTCCTCGGTCTTCACACTTCATTTACAATGTAACATAGAATGAAGGCATTACCGAATTGGAAAAATCTCGATAGCAAGATGCAAAAGCAATGGAGTGCCCCATTCAGTGTAAAGTATATGGAGGATCTCAAGACCCTAGATCAACCGATGGGGAACAACGAATGCGGGTTCTATGTGATGTGGGCAATGCTAAAATACTTTGGCGCAAAAACAAATAAGGGAGATGACATGGTACGTAGGCATCCCATTTCTATTGTTTTGTCTTACGTTTGTGCATCTCAATATCATCTTGCTTCAATTACAGCGCAAAGCAAACAATCACAACCAGTTGCTAGATTTTGAGATGAGAGGAATTCAAGAGGAGGTAGCAAGGTTTGTGTTGGACGAGATATTGACCAAGACAGGATCATTCTCTATTGCGAGGACTAAGAAGTACAAGGCGCAGTACGGAAGAGACCACATTGATAGGCTATTGTAATGCGGCTCTTAATTCGATACTTAAAGTTTTTTTTGAAACTTTTGTAATATAAATGTTGATGGGTTTGTATTGTCTTCATTCACATCGATATCAAATTGATCGATAGCAACCACCTCCACCTCCACCTCCCCGATCTCCCACCCCACCACCTCCCCTCGAAATGAAAATAAAACAATTATTAAAATGCAAATTGTGAAAAGTATATCACTACCGGTTCAAAGAAAACCGGCAGTGATAATATAATCTACACAACCGGTTGGTTAAAACAACCGGCAGTGATGGCTCACGTATCACTGCCGGTTTGTAACACGAACCGGCAGTGATACATTTGTATCACTGCCGGTTTGGCATAACCGGCAGTGATGTGATCAGCTCATCACTGCCGAGTTGATTATGGCGGTTCAAAATCCGCCAGTGAAGGGGGGTTTTGAACCGCCAGTGATGTTCTTCTCTGCTGTAGTGCGTGCATCCCGGTAAGTACTCCTCTGCATTACGCCTCAGGTGCCGACGAGGCGGAGCCCATGCCCAGCTGCTGCACCGGCAGCGGCTCGTCTAAGACAAGGTTCAGCGGCGGCGGCGCCGTGATCGCACGGCAGTTGTATTGGCAGTGCAGCATGTCGCCGCAGCACGCCGGCCGGCCGCGGCGGCGGGAGGACAACGACCGGACCACCAGCAGGCGGAGGATGACGCGGAACCGGTCGATGGTGGACATGCGGAGCCAGCTGCTGCACCGGACGCTGGTGGAGGAGCTTAACCGCTGCCTCTTCAACACCGTCGGCGCCGTCGAGAACATCGGCTTCCGCGCGCCCACCACCACTTCGCCCTCTGCCTCGTCGTCGTGCGTGTCGGCGGCGGCGCGTGGCGGCCTCGACCGCGGTAGGAGAGGCGACGGCAACGGCAAGCAGCAGCTGGACTATAAGCAGCAGTACTTCATGCTTTAGTTCCAGCTGTCCGATCGAGTTTTTGTGTTTTTAAAAAAAAAATTAAAAAAAGAGTGTTTTTTAAGCCATTGTGTGGTATGAGAGTACTGTATGTTAGTATGTACATATACATGCAGCTGGGAAAATGGCGAATGAGAACCGGTTCGGTTCATCCATGCAAGCAAAAATATGAATATATTTTTCAAGAGCATAGGCTTAGCATGCCACTGCTAAGGTTTTTACAAACTTGCAACATATAGTCTGTGACTCTGTACATATTACTGTTCGGGAAGTACCTATAAGTTTTTTCTAAATTAAATTCCCCGTATACCATAAAAAATATAGTGCTCCCCTTATATCAATATAGACCGATTTGTATACTTAATGTCATTTTAAGATTTTTTTACAAAAAATGTGATTAACAAACTGACAAGAGTATATGGAAGAAACATTTTTAAAAGAGCAGTGACGTTAGATAAAACAATCCATGAATTACATAAAAAATGCCCTATAAAGCAAAACGGGCCTGACGGCCCAACATCACAGCCGGAGGCTTGAGTATACATGAGTAACACGCAGCCTTTTCTAAAAAAAAAAAGCAGCCTAATAACAGCCCACACATTGACATTCGCTACTCTCTACGACTCTACCAGTAGCAGGTTAATATTTATGTCTTATTTGACATCTACTTTAATATTTATTATGTCATGTATGACACTGTTGTTAATTGGACTGTATAGTAGCAGTGGAAGGATGGATTTACCCCTACAGTCAATTTGATTTTGTCCCAGCTTGGATTCTTAGCACAACAACGAAACTTCTTTCACCAGCTGTGTCATTTGCTTCACAAATATGTAAACGTCACGTTCTCATTTTGTTTCCACATCAATGGCAAGATTTATCTTCTCTGTAGTCCCAATTGGCAAGCATACGTGATTGGTAAATATGAGAACATTTTTGTAGCATAGACAAATGAGATCACAAGATATTGTAATAATAATATATTAATAATAATATATTAATAATAATATATATCATCAACCATCACACAACTATAACAAGTTGAAGTGTTGAACATAGCTTCCATAGATGCAAATCAAAAAATTGTTATTTTCATATGAACTTTTTGCAAAATGAGTTTGAATCTCAGATTTTATCACAATGCATGTTTATAGATGCACTATTGGTATGCGTTGTTTCAAAAAAATTTTGAAAACTCCTAAGAATGGTTTTAATGGGATTTTCACGGATTGCACTGAAGATGTGATTTGCACTGAATATTTTGCCGGCGGTTCAGTAGCACATTTCAACAAATCAAGCCAATACATGAGGCCAACATCTGGCATATGTTCAACACAGCTTGATTACAGAGAACATGTTCAACACAACCAGGTTCAATAGTACATGTTCAATAAAGCCAATACATAAGGCCAACATCTGACCCAACACATAGTTGACAAAGTGATCTGAAACACAACATAAGAAGTACGTATAACTAAGCACAAAAGCACATGCTGATCACTATTGTGCTCACTGCAGAGATAGAACGATCAAGTTTCTTTGCTTCTAATGGTCATTGCAGGTCTGTGAAATAGCCTTAAATTTTAGCTTGCTTCTTCCTTGGGCCTTTACACCTGCACTGTGCATGCATATAACAATAAAAAACTGGAATTCTCATAGCAAAGAAATACAACTAAACTTGGTGCATACATAAAGCAAAGAAACAGCTATACTTGGTGCATGCATATAGCAAAGAATCATAGAAAACAAGTGTAGAATTGCTAACATTGGTGGAAAAGACATGGAGGATGTTGATGCTTCATCATTAAAAGGGGCACTCCTGAGTTCTTGCTTTGATGGTCTCTATCTTCTTTGGTGGTCCTCTGCATAATAAGCAAAAAAAAAAAACATTCCATGAAGCTAGATAGAACAGACCAACAAAATCAAAAACCAAAATTTGTGGGACCCAACATCACACCAGCAGTTGGAGGCTTGAGTACAAACGATTAACAAGATGGATGTTTAGCACCCTACGTCTAGCCGTGCAGCCCACAAATTGCTTACCTTTTTTTGGTAGTGGAAGCCGGTGGATGCCATTCTCCTTCAGCTCGCTTCAGGATGCCGGCGTTGTAGAGCATAGCCCAGAGGTGCGTGATGAACTCCCCACCTTTGGCCAGCTGCTCGATGTGTGCCTCGGCGTTGTCGGACGGCGCGACGTACAGGATTGTCTCTGCCCAGAACTTTGCCATTACCTTCCACCTCAAGTGGGTGTCATCGAGGTTGTCTAGTTGGCGTCCTAGCACAACACCCTTTTGAAAGGTGGTCTGCTGCTCATGCTGGTGCGGTAGAGGTAGCTCTCGCATCTTGGTGTACTTCTCCTTTTCTTCCATTGGTGTCGCTCCTAGTGCACTCTGTGCCTCCTGCAAGACTCTCTGAAACACTTGTTTGGTGGTAAGGCTGTGCTCTGGGAGGAACTCTGGAAGAAAGGCCACCAGGTAGGCGCAGTATCTTGACAATGCTGTGGCAACTTTATGGAAAGTGTCTGTCTCGACTAATCGGGGGAACCCTTCGTGCCGATCAAAATGGCGCTCTGACATGTCACAGTAGCAGGTTGCTATGTGCCATATGAGGATGGTGTCTGTGTGGGTCTCTTGTTTGCAGGTCCCTAACCAGTCATAATCAGCATTGTCTCTGTTTTTCCGAGCGCTGTTTATCTCGTCCTGGTTTATCTTCAGAGACCTTGTACCATTTGTTGGTGGGCCATCTATAGAATGGAGAGTATCGGCAACCAACTTTCTCATGCTGTCCAGCTCCAGCATGTCGACTTCTTCTTCTTCTACTGGGAGATGCTTGATGAACTTATATGACGGTTGGGATAGCATAATTTCTTGGAACCAGGCTACAAGTGCCTTCTTATGAGAGCGACGCCGGTCGTAGTCTTGGAGAATTGAGTATTGGTCTATTTTGTTCCTCCAGTAAGCACCACCAGCTTTAGTTTGACACGGGTCAAAAACATACTGTGTGTTAGGATTAGGACTAGCGCGGAATAATCTCACCAAACCGATGAGGGGGGCGGGGCGGCCAATGGGGAGATAATAATTGAGTTTACGAAAAGCAGTGTGTATTGGACGCCAATGGAAGGCCAAAATATTTCGAGCCAGCAACAACATTGGCATCCCAAATAGTGTACACCATGACATATACATGACCAGCACTCCCCATACTAAGCTTTGAATCTTATCCACCAGCAGGTCATCTCGCACACCAGGAATGGCAGTGGCACATGTAAGGAAGATAAAAATGGTCGTTGTGAATACGAGTGGTAACAATTGTGCATCTTCAATGTAACGCACTCCTCCTGATTCTATGAGTGGGAGGGAGGCAGTGAAGAAGTAATCGTGAAGGAAAGCCAACTGCACCTCAACAATGCTGAATGCCCTCTTGTAGCCATTATTTGTTCTTCCCAGGTCCGCCAGCACAAAACAGCGCACCTTGGCATCTCCTTCTTCTGCACAATGAAACCCATAGTAGCGTCTTGCCAAAAGCCGGGACAAGCTGTAGGAGAGCCAAATGTCCCTGTCCTCATTCGGCAGGTCATCTCGCTGCACCAAATCTTTGATAGTCACCCATTCGCCATCTTTCCCCTGCACAAAGGGATATCTGCAACAATCCAGCTGCAGGCTGCTGTTACTGTTAGCATCATCATCAAAGAAGGGTGAGGTTGACGACGACTTGCTGGACTTCCGCTGCTTCATGTAGTCAGCAACTGCTTTGGTCTGGCAATCCAAGGTGGATTCTGGTGGCTTTTCAAACAGAACATCAAACGCCACCAGAATAGTACATATAAACATTTCCAGCACAAGCCAGTTGGAACTTGAAATCCGAGCCCATTCCCACTGTACGAAAACAAATAAGACAAGCCACCTGAGCAAACTGTAGCGATCTCCTGGACGGTCGCGGAGAGAATAGACTCTCATGTTGGTGAAACCCATTCTAAGTATAGATGAAGCATCTATGGTGGACCAAAACATGATGAGGACGCCGAGCACGAGTATAGGGAAAGATTCATTGATGTGGGAGGTGGAGTAGTACAAAGCACTTGCAGCGGAAAACGTGACAGGAGCGGGAAGATAGTAGCCCGCCCATGCACCGTACTGGACGAACCAGTGGTCCGAGCAACGGCGCCTTCCCACCAGGAAACGCTGAAGCGGGAACATGCCAGCCCATACCAACGGCAACACCGAGAGCCTGGCTTCGAGGCTCAGCATCGCGGTCACCAAACGGCCAAGGAACAGTAGTGCGGAGGAGATGGCGGCCATGGAGACAGCAGTGGCCCCATTCTCTCTCAAGGCTCGCCGCATCGTGAACACGGGGATGCACCCTGCAGGCTGCAGGAGTGCAGGTAAGCAGCAGGGGAGCTAAAGATTTGGGAGGATCGGACGACGGAGGTCGGAGGCACACAGGAGAGGAATCGAAGGAAGAATCGGGGAGAGGAAGGAGAAGGAGTTGCTTTGCTTGGGTTACTGCAGATGCAGTGGACGACGCAATTAATACTGCAAGCAGCGCTACCACTTTGGCCTTGTTGATTGAAAAGTTTTTAAGTGTCACATCGGATGTTTTGTGAGACGTCAAAAGAGGTATTCGCATACTAATAAAAAAAACTAATTATATAACTCATCTAGAAACCACGAGATAAATTTATTAAGCCTAATTAATCTGTCATTAGCACATATATATTGTAGCAATTGTGGCTAATCATGAACTAATTAGGCTTAAAATATTCGTCTCGTAAAATCCATGTAAATTGTGAAATTAGTTATTTTTTTTATCTATATTTAATGCTCTATGCATGTGTTCAAACATTCGATGAGACAAACTAAACAGAGCCTTTATTCTTCGATATATAGATGGAAAACACAATGGCAAAGCTTGCACGTGTCTTCATTCTTTTTTCTTCTTTCTATTTTTTAATTAGTATAATCAAGTTATTAGCAACTGCTCACTTCTACTGTGTACTTCCCTTTACAGCTAGCTGGCCATAGGGTCCTGTTCACTTGTCTTATAATTCGTACTTTTCAACTTGTTTTTTCAGCCGGAACAGTATTTTTCTCTCACAACAAATTAGCGAACAGTACTTTTAGCCATGGCTTTTCAGCGAAGCGAACATGCTAGCCTAATTTCTAACCAAAAGGACAGAGTGTTGGGCGTCAGTTTCGTCATCGTTAAGCATTGGGTGTTGGGTGGGTGCATTCGCGCTCTCCATGTTCCTCCCATGTCCGATCCAGACAAGCTTTTTTGACGGCAAAAACTGTGGGGGAGGTCCCCACAGTATCAAAAACTTTTTATAAATTTTTAGGAAGTTCCAGGAAACTTACAGAGGAAATTAACTGAAAGCATCTAGCCAAAAACAAACACTATACTTGTATATAAAACTAGAGTGTAGGCCTGGCGCTTCGCGTGGGCGGTGCAGAGGGAGACGGGTCTGGATGCACAGTAACAGGCACCGGGTGGGTATTGGTAACTGGATCCGGTACTGTGGATAACAGGCAGCTACCGTTCATCGGATCTGGTATTGTGGATAACGGGCAGGGGGCTGTTCACTGTGCCCGGCACTATTCACCAGATCCGTTACTGTAGATAAATAGTGATCTATGAGAGGGAAAAAGATGTGAATAGTGCGCTATGAACAGTGACTGATCATCCGGATTAAAGATCTTTATAGATATTAGCAGCCGGCTTTTGATTCTTCACACTATGCGTCTGAGACAATCCCAATCGATTTAACTTTGATGACGGCTAGTTAAATCATATGGACGGCGTGTATATGATGTATAAAATAGCTAGCGTAACAGTAAGTAAGCACCCACCCCGTCGTGGTTAAATATAAATCTTAAGTTTAATTAATTTTAATATGGCTAATCATATTAAATAGTATTTTATTTTATTTAAGTACTTCTAGAATTATTTTTTATTTATTTAAATTCAGTAATCAATATATATTATATGTAATTTATTATGTTTTTTATATTTAATTATTGAAATATTGTTTAGAATATTTTATTTTTGGTAGTTGTCTTTATCCACGGTGTTATTTAGCCATATTATAAATTTCTTCATCCACAATGATTTTATTATACTATGAAACTATAGATAGGCAAATAGATACATGTAGGTACCAAATTTTCAATTCAAATTTGAGATATCCGTTAGTATCTGACAATATCCGTATCAGGCAAATAGTGATATCCGAATCCATATGGTCCGAATCCGATCTGAATCCATCGCTGTTTGCAGCCTCGACCCGCGTTTGTGCTTCCAATTTTCTTCTCCTCCGGTCCAGACCGCGTGAATACCAACGGCAGGAACAATAGCAGCTTTTGTACTCGGAATGTGCGCTGCACTGACCAACTCTGACATTAGGAGTGGAAAAAACTAAGGCTATCCGCATTCGTCGACCTCTATTTCCATCTCTAAAAAGAAATATTCTATTCTAGTCATCGAGATTCTCTACTCTATATCTATTTCTCCCGCACCCGTGTTATCTCTATCCCATACTCTATACCTACTATTCCCTATTTTATTTCCCTCGCTCCTCCTTTCTCTCTCCCTAACTCTCTTTCTTTCTCTTGCTACAGTGTTTAACGCTGTACGGACTGACCGCTACCTGCAGCGGTGCGCTGTGCGGCTGGAACGCGCGACAGCGTTTGCAGGCGCGCTTACAGGGCCGCGGTGCGGCTGTCCAGGCGCGTGCGCGCGTTTGCAGAGCCGTTTACAGGGCTGCGGTGCGGACAGCCTAAGGGAGCTGAGCAAGAAATGCCTACCATGTGCCCTACACGCGGAGCTGCAGGGATTGCTTCCACTCGCTTTACGAAAAGTGCCGGCCATCTTTGGGCTGGTTTAGTTTGCAAAAAATTTTGCAAAATTTTTCAGATTCTCCGTCACATTGAATCTTTAGACACATGCATGAAACATTAAATATAGATAAAAAGTAAAACTAATTACACAGTTTAGACGAAATCCACGAGACGAATCTTTTAAGTCTAGTTAGTCCATGATTAGATAATATTTGTCAAATAACAACAAAATTGCTACAGTAGCATTTTCCAAAAATTTTCGGAAACTAAACAGCCCCTTTATGAAAAGTGCCGGCCACTCACTATGTTTTTGATCTAAACACACCCTCAAGCATGTCGTATCCAAATACAAATGCCTCGTGTCACGTTTGTACCTTCTGACTAGGAAGCAAGAAGATGTAACGTGTTTAGCGTAAGTATTGCATTGCCTGCTTGCTACTACAAACTCAATATGTATCCAAGGGGTAGGATGTTCCCAATAATGTAACGTGTCCCAATGCAAATGTGTGATGCAACCAGGTCACCATAGTTAATGGCAAGGTTCCAAACTAATTGTATATTTAAAATATACCGAAGTGTCATGCAAAGAAAAAGTATGAATATGGATAAAAACATATACATGTGTCTCTTGAAAACTAGATATAGACTATGGAAACTAATGGCAAGTTTATGATAACTAGATATAGACTATGGAGTATCTATTATGTCTATTATTTTAAAAAATAAACAAAGAGAAAAATACAATTTGATATAAATAATTTTTTATGTTAGTTAGATGTATTTAACAGTAACTAATATTTATATCTCTTAGAATTCTAGCACATACGAGAGCACGGATTTATAGACTAGTGGAGTTAATTGGCTTGCTGTCACAGTTACTCCAGTTAGCAGGCACAACATGATTCTAAGGTAAGTCTCGGTGAAGAATTTATCAGAGTTTTATGGGCGTTGAATAATGTCGATATAGTATAAATGAAGAAAGATGATGAAAGTTTTATGAGATCAGTAGTGGCACTACCATGATAATGATTTTAAGAGATAGCTCTCTAATTAATAAAGGCGATAAATGGACAGGTACTCACCTTTGAAAATTATTTACAGATGCAGGCGGATGCCTATGTTAATCAATTTTTAGAGACGAACATCTTAAGATGACTATGTCTTAGAGATGGTCATTGTCGCGGATTCGTAACCGCGACGAGCATCGTGGTTGTTCGTCGGAAATCGATATGTGGGTCTCCGGTGGCTCGGACACTCAAAACATGGAAGGGACACATCGATTTATCCTGGTTCAGGCCTCTGAGCTCTACGTCAAGCAATATAGTTATCTTCGTGTCAGGAATGCCCAATCAGGGATTACAACGGTGAAAATCGAGAGAGTTGGTAAGGGGTCGCTCGGTGCTATCGTAGTACTCGTCGGTGTTCTTCCTCAGCTGAGTGAGGGGGTGTTTGGTTCCCCTTGTTTTTTTAACACCTATCATATCGAATGTTTGGACACATGAATAGAGTGTTAAACATAGACTAATTACGAAACTAATTGCACAGATTGAGATTAATTTACGAGACGAATCTATTAAGCCTAATTAGTCCATTATTAGTATCGGAACACCCTATGATTAACCCAATATTTAATACCCATTAAAATTCAATAGGGCGAACCAAACAGGCCATGAGAAACTGGACTTGTCTAGATGAGGTGGAATTCGATATCAGCTGTCTTCCAGTCCGTCTCTCCTACGTCTGGTCAGTCTAATTCGGTTTTTCTTTTCTTTCTCTTTTTTCTCGGTGAGCCGCGCCTCCCTTTATATTACAAGGAGGACACGGTGTAGAGGTCGGTTTAGTTCTGGTCTATAGTTTATGCACTGAGTGTATGAGTATCCTGTGTCGTGAAGTTGATGGACGCGGCCTTGTCACGTAAGGAGTCGACAGTGCCGCAACCGCCTCCCGACGCTGCTGCCACCGTTGGCACTTGACCGTGACGGGCTGCTACGACATGGCCTCGCTACGACATGGCCTCCCGTGTGTGTGCTTCCGATTTTCTTCTCCTCGGGCTTTTTCAACTCGGGCTACACTAGCACTTTCGTTTGTATTTAGCAATTAGTGTCCAATTATAAACTAATTAGGATCAAAAGATTCGTCTCGTGATTTACTACCAAACTGTGCAATTAGTTTTTTTACTAATATTTAATACTCCATGCATGTATCTAAAAATTGATGTGATAGAGAGAGTGAAAAAAACTTAGGTGGCATCCGCATGAACACCAACGGCAGGAACAATAGCCAGCTTTTGTGTACTTGGAATGTGCACTGCACTGCTCCTCAGGACCTAGGCCCTGTTTGTTCTGTTATTCCATATCACATCGAATGTTTGACATATGCATAGAGTATTAAATATAGACTATTTACAAAACTAAAAATATAGGGTGAGGATAATTTGTGAGACGATTTTTTTAATCCTAATCAGTCCATGATCAGCACTAACAGCTACAGTAACAAAATGTGCTGATGACGGATTAATTAATATTGATAAATTTGTCTCGCGAATTATCCACCAAATATATAATTTTTTTTTAATTAGTATCCGAAAATCCATAATCAACTTCAGTTAAAATCCGACGTGATACGGACTAAACTTTAGCTCGCTGAAACAAACAGAGAATGTGCGCTGCACAGCCAAGGTTGGCTGACCAGACCCTGTGCACGCGTACCATGTGGCAAACAAAAAGATGAAGCTGAGCTGGAAACGCGTACCATATGCACGCGGAGCTGCAGCCAGGGATTGCCAGACCGCAGAGAGACCCATGTGCACACGTGCTACCGTCTTTCCTCCATCGCTTCTCATAAGGTGCCGGCCGTGGGCTGCGGCTGCAGCTGCAGACACATTTAGCACTGTATGCAGCCGCAGCGGCTGATTCGAACAACGCCATGCCACAGTTAAGATCGAGGGACCCAAGCAAGCAACTAAGGATTCTCAGGATAATAAAAGAAATGAGTTCTTCCAAAATACTATCGGGGAAGATGCTGCTGGCGACTGCGAACCAGGTTCAAGCTCGCTCACACAACTCTGCCATTACCTTCCACCTCATGTGGGTGTCATCGAGGTTGTCCAGTTGGTGTCCCAGCTGAACACCCTTTTGAAAGGTCGGCTGCTGCTCACGCTGGTGCGGTTGGAGTAGCTCTTGCATGTTGGTGTGCTTCTCCTTTTCTTCCATAGGTGTCGTTTCTAGTGCACTCTGTGCTTCCTGCAACACTCTCTGAAACACTTGTTTGGTGGTCAGGCTGTGCTCCGGGAGGAACTCCGGAAGAAAGCCCACTAGGTAGGCGCAGTATCTTAACAATGCTATGGCAACTTTATAGAAAGTGTCTGTCTCGGCTAATTGGGGGAACCCTTCGTGCCGATCAAAATGGCGCATTGACATGTCACAGTAGCAGGTTGCTATGTGCCATATGAGGATGGTGTCCGTGTGAGTTTCTTGCTTGCAGGTCAATAACCAGTCATAACCAGCACTACCCCTACTTATCTCGTCCCTGTTTATCTGATCCATGTTAATCTTTAGAGATCTGGTACCGTTTGTTGGCGGGCCATCTATATCCCGGAGAGTATCGGCAACCAACTCTCTCATGTTGTCTAGCTGCAGCATATCAACTTCTTCTTCTTCTACTGGAAGATGCTTGATGAACCCGTACGACGGTTGGGATAGCATAATTTGTTGGAACCAGGCTACAAGTTTCTTCTTGAGAGAGTGACGGTCGTAGTCTTGGAGAATTGAGTATTGGCCTATTTTGTTCCTCCAGTAAGCACCACCAGTTTGAGCTTGAAACGGGTCAAAAACATCCTGCGCATTAGGATTAGGCCTAAAGCGAATGATGATGAGGCGGTTGTTGGGGAGATCATTGAGTTTTCGAAAAGCAGTGTGTATTGGACACCAATAGATGGCCAAAAGATTTTTAACCAGCAACGACATTGGGGTCTCAAATAGTGCACACAATGACATAAACGTTGCAATCGCGATTGGAATGGCACTAGAGAAGATTGAAATGATCATTGTGAATGCAGACAAAAACTGTTGTGCAGCATCAATGTACTTCAATCCTGATTCTATGATTGGGAGGGAGGCGGTGAAGAAGTAATCGTGAAGGAAAGCCAACTGCACCTCAGCAATGGTGAATGCCCTCTTGTAGCCATCTGTTGTTCTCAGGTCCGCCAGCGCAAGACGGCGCACCTTGTCATCTCCTTCTTCTGCGCAGTGGAACCCATAGTAGCGCCTTGCCAAAAGCCGGCACAAGCTGTAGGAGAGCCAAATGTCCTTGTCCTCATTCGGCAGGTCATCTCGCTGCACCAAATCTTTGACAGTGACCCATTCCCCATTTCCCCCACTGCACAAAGGGATATCTGCAACAATCTAGCAGTTGCAGACTGCTGTTACGGTTAGCATCATCATCATCATCAAAGAAGGGTGAGCTTGTTGACGACTTGCTGGACTCCCGCTTCATGTAGTCAGCAACTGCTTTTGTCTGGCAATCCAAGGTGGATTCTGATGTAATAGGAAACAGAATCATAAGCGCCACGAGAAAATGTAAACCCATCTGCAGAAGTCGGTACAGTCTTGGCCACCAGCAGCAGTTGCAATTGCAACCTGGAATCCGAGCCCATTCCAAAATATACCCAACCAAGGAAGACTAGCCACATGAGATAATTGTAACCATCTCGTGGATGGTAGCGGAGAGAATAGGCTCTCATGTTGGTGACAAGCAGTACATGCTGTCGAACTGGAACAATCAAATGAAACATGTAGAGGACGCCGACCACGAGGAGATGGGTCATTTCATCGATGTGGGAGGTGTACACAGCTTTGGCAGCATAAAACACGAGAGGAACGGGAAGATAGTAGGCCGCCATTGCACCGTACTGCACGAGCCAGTGGCCCGAGCAACGCCGCTTCCCCACCAGGACACGCTGAAGCAGGTAGAGGCCACCCAGCCAATGACAAGGCCATGAGTTTGGTTTCAAGGCTCAGCGTCGCCGTTACCACAACGACTAGTTTGGAGGAGATCGCGGCCATGGAGACAGCAACGGCCCCATTCTCTCTCAAGGCTCGCCGCATCATGAACAGCACAGGCTGCAGGGGTGCTGGTTTGCAGCACACTAGCTGTGAGCTAAAGATTTGGTTTGGGAGGATCGCACGGAGACGGGGGCACACAGGACAGGAAGGAAGAATAGGAGAACACTTGCTTGGATTGGGTCGCTGCAGATGCGGTGGAGGACGACGGACTTAATACTACAAGCAGCGCTACCTAGCTAGGTCTTTCTTCTTATTCTTTTCTTTACAGATGGAAAAGAAAAGGGCTTCTTTTTCTCTAGCGTACATTTCTAACCACAAGAACAGACTGTATGTTTGCCTTCCGTCGCCGCTAAGTGTTGTGTGGTACGCACCACGTTCCTCCAGACGCGCTCACTATCTGTATCTGTATTTTCATCCGTCATTGTCCGTTACAACTATAGGTTGGACTCTCTCGGCCGTCTACCTAGCTAGGTCTTTCTTCTTATTCTTCTTGTTTACAGATGGAAAAGAAAAGGGCTTCTTTTTCTTTAGCGTACATTTCTAACCACAAGAACAGACTGTATGTTTGCCTTCCGTCGTCGCTAAGCATTGTGTGGTACGCACCACGTTCCTCCAGACACGCTCACTATCTGTATCTGTATCTGTATTTTCTTCATCCGTCATTGGGACTACAGGGCAGTTTATACATATCCACGTTCTTCCAGACACCCTCACTATCTGTATCTGTATTTTCTTCATCCGTCATTGTCTTGTTCGACTGGTGGTTTTCACGACTGATTTAATAGTGTTCTGTGAGAGAGAATAGGATGAAATACGACTGATAAGCTGGCTGATAACAGGGCCAGCCGGTAACAATCATATGTGATGAAATACATATACGACTAGTGGAAGGCGTGCGCCCTCCGTGCTGGTAGCTACAGGACAGTTTATACATAAAGGATTGCACAATAGCATAGGGTGAAGCCATATTTAATTTCATAAGATACATCAGGCTGACAATGCATTTTGAAGCTGGCATCATAAGAAGCAGTTGTAGCACTATGGCAGACAGTGCCTTTGCCTAGCGCCTGGGTCTTTACCGAGCACTATTCATCGGACGCTCGGCAAAGGCCACCATAGCGCCGGACTCTCGGCAAAGAATGCGCTCGGCAAAGATTCCTTTGCCGAGCGCCATGCCCTCGGCAAAGAGAAACACTCGGTAAAGAACGTCTTTGCCAAGCGTCAGGCGCTCGGCAAAGAGCTACCGCAGAACATATCGGGCACCTACTGTCGGTCTTTGACGAGCGCCCTCCGTTAGGCGCTCGGCAAAGGCACCTCTTTGCCGAGTGCCAACCTTGGCGCTCGGCAAATGTACCTCTTTGCCGAGCGCTGACCTTTGGCGCTCGGCAAAGAATTTTCTTTTTTTGTTTTTTTCTTTCAAACTTTTTTTGTCATGCATTACACATTATCTAAAAGTATATGTTAAGTTTTGGTACTTTTTTAAATCTTTTTACTATATATCGTTAGTTTATTTGATTTAATTGAATTTCTCCGATAAACGTGTGTTTGAACTGGAGGTGCATCGAATCTCCGAATTGGACGGTTCGAAAATTGATATTCGCGTTACTTAGCGTATGTTAAGGCCGTATCCAGGAGCACGCATGAAATATCGAACATCTCGCGCACGGAACACGGCGACCAAGTTGCGCGTGAAGTGCTATTAAATTATAAAAAATGCAAACAAAGTCCGAAAATCACGAAACTTAGCGAAACGTCTTTGGAGCACATGTGGAGGCTATGGTCAAAATTTGGTAAAGTTTCGTGCACGTTGTCACGTAAGTTAGTTAGAAACCTAGACATCTCATATGCATGTGAGATGTCTAGGTTTCTAACTAACTTACGTGACAACGTGCACGAAACTTTGCCGAGCGCCCCCGATCTGGCGCTCGGCAAAGTATTGTAACGACCCCAGCAATTAAACAAACAAAAAAACAAATTCAAAAAAACAAATTAAAAAAACGAAAAAGTCTTTGCCGAGCGCCCCCGATCTGGCGCTCGGCAAAGTATTCTTTGCCGAGTGCCAGATCGGGGGCGCTCGGCAAAGGCCACGGTAAAATACTCTCCTCCCTGTAAAAAAAACCTCCCTCAACCGCGCCCGCCAGCCCCGAGCGCCCGCCGGTCCCCTGCCCCAGCGCCGGCCGCGCCCCACCCCCGCCCCGGCCACGCTCGCGCTGGCCACCGCCCCAGCCGCGGCCCGCCCCCGCCTCCGCCCCGGCCCCGGCCGCGCTCGCTCCGCCGTCGGCCGCACCCGCGCCGCCGGCCCCCGCCCCAGCCGTGGCCCGCCCCTGCCCCCGCCCCGACCGCGCCCCGCCCCCACCTCAGCCCCGACCGAGCCGGCCCCGGCCGCGCCCGCTCCGCCATCGGCCGCACCCGCGTCGCCGGCCCTCGCCCCGGCCGCGGCCCGCCCCTGCCGCCGCTCCGGCCCCGGCCGCGCCCACTCCGCCCTCGGCCGCACCCGGGCCGCCGGCCCCCGCCCCGCCCCCGCCCCCGCCCCGGCCGCGCCCGCTCCGCCCTCGGCTGCGCCCGCGCCGGCCCCCACCCCGGCCGCGCCGGCCCCCGCCCCGGAAACGGTCGTGCGCACCCCGACCATGACCGCCGGCTGCTGTGGCGGCCCGCGCCTGCCTCGGCCGCCGCGCCACGCGTCGTTCGCCACAGGTACGTCTAGTTTGACGTAGTAGGAGTAGGAGTAGTAGGAGTAGGTGTAGTAGTAGTTGGAGTAGTAGGAGTAGGAGTAGTAGTAGGCGAAGTCGTGGTAGGCAATGTGGTAGTAGTAGGATTAGTAGTAGGTGTAGTAGTAGTTGGAGTAGTAGTAGTAATTGTAGGAGTAGTAGGTAGTATTAGTAGAAGGGTTAGGACTAGGAGTAGTAGGCGTAGTAGTAGTGGTAGTGTGAGTAGTGGTACTACTAGTAGTGGTTATACTAATAGTGTTAATACTTGCATATATTCTTCTGCATGGATTGAAAATACATATGCGCTAGTCGGTCATCGTGCCGGTGATGTATTTGTGGTTGTCGGCCATCGTGCCATCTTTTTTTTGCAGGTTTGGTAACCTCCCCATACAGGGGAGGTGCTGCCGAAATTTTTCATTCTCACTAATTCATTTTTTCAGGAGGGCTCCCGTTGGAGGATAGCTGAAGGAGCACGACTCGGGACTGCCCCGCTAGCCTGTCTTCACCGGCACCTATGGTATGACCCCTCTTTCCGTCACATGTGGACGTAGGTCGCGTTACCCAGTTAGGCGTCTCCCGTCCGAAACGGATACGGTTGGAAGTATGTGATCTTTGCATATGTATAACCATATTTGTTTCGGATTGTCCACTTTTTTGACAGCCCGTGGATGCATAGACGAGGTTAGTTTCCATGGTCTGCTCTGATCCGAGATAGGGTTTCGGCCTCACCTTCGTGTTGTTCTCCGGATACACACTCTCCCCGCCGGGACGTGTATCTGGAGAACAGCGGGGAGGTGCTGCCGAAATTCTGTCTCGGCTCGGAGTAGCCCATGGAAACTAACCTCGTCTACGCATCCGCAGGTGGGATTAGGACCTATCCTTACCTATTAGATGGTAGGAACACGAAGTAGATGCACTTGATGTTTATGTTCATCTTTGATATGCATGATAGAGGATGGATGACCGTGAGTGGATGTATGCGGGATACACAAGTAAGCATGATTTTAGCATTGAATGGGGGCAGAAGACGGAGGCTTTCTTGGACCGTGCATTCGGCAGTGGTGTGAATAGAGCGCGATTGGCGAAGTGTCCCTGTAGCAAGTGTGCAAATAGGAAATGGCAGAATCAGGAGACCATGGCTAAACATCTTCAGTTGAATGGCTTTGTGCCGGGCTATACCCGGTGGGTACACCATGGTGAAGCACATCGGTTGAGAGAGGAGGTCGTGCGGCCTCGCCTCGAGCATGTCGATGATGGTGGCGGGGTTTTAGACATGTTAGATGACTTCGCGCAAGCACAGATCCCCGATTGACGTGCGGAGGAGGCGGAGGCATCCGCAAAGGCGTTCTACGACATGATGGCTTCGGCACAGAAACCCCTTCATGATCGCACGACGATTTGTCAGCTCGATGCCGTTGGACGCGTGATGGCGTTTAAGGCCGAGATCAACATGAGTCGGCAACACTTCAGTGGCATGCTGGCCTTGATTGCTAGCATGCTTCCGGAGGGCCACGTGTTGCCAAAGAGCCTGTATGAGTGCCAGAAACTCCTTGATGGACTCAAGATGTCGAACGAGCATATACATTGTTGTCCGAACGGGTGTGTCCTCTTCTGGAAAGATCTTGAGCAGGAGAAGTATTGTCCGAAGTGCAAAGCCTCCCGGTACTTGGAGGTAGACTCTGGTGGAGGCCACAAGGAGCAGCTTACCATCCTGATGAAAATCCTACAGTACCTCCCTTTTTTGCCGAGGATCCAACGGCTATACATGAGCGAGGAGCCTGCTAAGCAGATGACATGGCACAAACTGGGGAAACGATACAATCCCGACAAGATGGTGCATCCGTCCGATGGTGAAGCATGGCAACACTTTGATCGCATCCATCATGAGAAAGCGTTAGAGGCTCATAATGTACGCGTGGCGCTGGCAACAGATGGGTTCAATCCTTATGGTATGATGGTTGCCCCGTACACGTGTTGGCCCGTGTTCGTCATCCCACTGAACCTCCCCCCCGGCATCTCCTTTCAATGTTTGAACGTATTCTTGTCGTTGATTATTCCTAGACACCCAGGGAAGAAGATGGGTGTCTTCATGGAGCCTCTGATTGATGAACTGGTCAATGCTTGGGAGGATGGGGTGTGGACATACGATTGAGCTACAAAGACCGTCTTCAAAATGCACGTTTGGTACTAGTACTCCATGCATGACTTCCTAGCGTATGGGATATTCTACGGTTGGTGTGTCCACGGGAAGTTCCCATGTCCATTATGCAAGGCTCTCTGAGGTTCATCTGGCTCAAGAAGGGTGGCAAGTATTCGTCGTTCGACAAACATCGTCAATTCCTGCCCCTCGACAACGCATTCAGGCGAGACACCGTGGGCTTTACAAAAGGTGTCGAAGTCACTGAACCTCCACCACAGATGATGACTCCTGCCGAGGTCCATGCTCAGATTGATGCTCTTGAGGAGAATGAACAAGGTGATGGGTCCATGGGATATAGCAAGGAACACATGTGGACTCATAAGTCTGGCTTGCAAGACTAGTCCGGATCTCAGTGGTTGGTGTGTTGTGCACAAGGTGTCGCCACACGGCGGAGCACCTCTCCCAAACGATGAAGACTACCACTTCAACCCAACCACATATGACGGAGAGCTTTACCAAGAAGATGGGCTACAAGGGAGGTTCGAGATAGACTTAACCTGTGAGATAGGAATGGATGTAGATAATGTAATGGTCATTGATGATGACGACAGAGATGAGGTGCGAGATCCAAACGACTTACAAATGCTTGAGCGGTTGCGTCTAGGCAATGACGATGAAGACAACATCCCTCCGCCAGATGTCGTTGATTATTTTGACCTGGTTGATAGTGATGATGAGACTTACGGTCCAGCTAATCCCGATCATGAAGAATATTTGTAACATACATGTAATACTTTCAAATTTTGTAATTTAGTTTTGTTTATTTTGTATCTATTTCTAATTACATCTTCCTTCTTAATTGCAGGTGATTGAGCAACAATGCCAGGAGGCCGTCAGAGGAGCCTAAGCCACTTCTACCAGGGCTCTGGTAGTGGAGGGGGCGCAGATGACGTGCCAGAGCCCACTCCAACGGGGACGAGATGCCGCAGGATGGCGAGGAGGACGGCGAGGAGGCCGACGAGGAGGACGACTCCCGTGGTCCAGCCTGAGCCTCAGCAGGAGGACGACGAGGAGCAGCCGCAGCAGGAGGAGGACGACGAGGAGCAGCAAGTGGTGCAGCAGGACGAGGAGGACGACGACGGGGACCTCGGCGGTGGCGGGGCCGAGGGCTCTGCCGGGACGTCGTCTTCCACTGCTGCGGGGAGTGTCTACTTCCAAGGTCCCACGTCTCTCCCTGACAAACCGAGGCGACGCATTTCGATTGTCCCAGAGGGGCAAGCGTAAGACACCTCTACATGTTATCACTATTACTTTGTATCCTTTGTTCAAAATCTAAATATATACTAATATATTTACTCAATCACTTGTGCAGGACCTGGAGGGTTGTGTCGAAAGAGGATTCGCGCCATGTGAATGGCATCCTAGGGGCCCTGGTCAGGCACTACTTCCCTGGCATTGTAACACATGCCGGGAAGGACGAGCCCGCCTACACGTGGGCCCACTACGAGTCCGCCCACCACGCCACCGCAGGCAACGTGGCAGCGCACATCCTTCAGGAGTTCTAGGTAAGTCTTCCTCGTACTACATGCCTCAATGCAACACATCCATTGGATCCTACTTGAAATAACTAATGCATACATCGTGTCTTCATATGCAGACGTACTTCAAGCTCGACGAGAGCTACGAGGGCAATGCGGACGCCGTGGCTAGGAAAGCTTGCAGGAAGCGCGTCATGGACATGTACCACGAGGCGAGAGTCCAGGCCATCAGAGATTACTATGGGAAGCAGTTTGGAGAGAGCGTCAACAAGAAACAAATCCGAGAGCGGAGGCTCTCTCTCACCAAAGAGCAGTTCATGTAGGTAACCGAACAACTTTAAATTAAGTTCCTTTCAACATTAGGTGCTATGAACTTGACTGCCTAACATGTCAATTACTTCATGACGTGTAGGTCATTCCTTGGTGGTGCGAAAAGTCCCCCGAGGTGTGGGGGCAAATCGTGGACCGTTGGCTGAGCGAGGAGTGGCGGCAGCAGCACGCGGCTGCCCGGGCTCACCGTTTGGCCTTGCCAGGTGTACCTCACCATCAAGGCAACCGCAACGTCGGCGGCTTCAGCCGAGCTTGGGTACGTCATCATGTTTGTAACTGTTGCCATGCTTTAATGTAACTAGGCAAAGACTACTAACAAACTTCTTTTCGTTCTCGCAGTTGGCAGCGCACGGTGGCCAGCCATGCTCCTACTTCGCCGCATATACCATGTCACACAAGGGCAAGGCGACGTCCGACGTCTCCTTCAACCCGGAGGACCCGCCCGAGGCGTACACAAGTGAGAGCGCCTACAAGAAAGTCACCGAGTACCATGAGGCGACGAGGGCGATGTATGGGCCGGATTATGATCCAACGACTAACAATATCGATGCGCGCCTCGTCATGTGTCTTGGAAAGGGAAAGCAGCATGGGCGCTACTGGATGGCCAACAGCGTGATCGACAGTGCCACTACTCCTACACTCTCCCAGATCCGAGCACAGACCACGAGTGGCTCCGGACTCCCGCCGATACGCGAGCGGCCGGCCTATGGACAGGCCCAGGTCGAGGCACTACAGGTTAGTTTTGGTTTACTCATCGTGCATTACACGTGGATTTCCTTGTCGCTTCACTAACATTACCTTTGCAACAATGTATAGGCCCAGGTGGAAACTTCGAACAAGAGGGCCGACGAGCTGGAGGCGGTTGTGGCTTCAGAGCGGGCGGCGCGGCTGGCAAGTGACCAGAGGATGTCGGACGTGCTGGCGTTTCTGTAGAGTTCTCTGGGTGTTACTTTGCCACCCAACTTGATGGGTCCACCTCAGCCTCCTCCCGTCGTTCCTCCCTTCGTTGCTCTCAACACTATTCCGGTGAGTAATATATATCATACATGCATGTTATTTAGCTATTTAACTTTGTCTCATGCAATCGCTACTCCTGTGTGTAGCCTCAGTCGGTGGGTTCGAACCACGTGCCGAACGAGCATGGGGGACCGTCGCCGCCGTCACATGGGTGGCCCGGGTACCAACCTCCACCGCCGCCTCAGTGAGTAACGTCGAAATTGTTGTCACGTATTCCTTCTCTTGGTGATGAACCTGAACTTGTTGTGTTAAACTTCATGTCATGGACTTGGACTTGTTGTGTTGAACTTCATGAACATCAAGTTGTTGTAATGGACTTTATCGCCGAATAAGTGATGCTATTATGAGATATATGTGCTATTGTGATATATATGGTGACGGTGGTGATAAAAGTGATGAAATTGTGATATAAATGGTGTTATTTGTGTTCATGGTGATATCCATTTGATGTATATATATGATTTGTTGTGTTTGCAGCGATAGAAAGTAAAAAATAAAAAAACGAAATCTGGATTTCAGCTTTGCCTAGCGCAGCGCTAGGCAAAGAGCCTTTGTCGAGCGCTTTTTGGCGCTGCGCTCGGCAAAGCTGCCATGTTTAGCGCTACAACATGGCAGCTTACCCAGCTTTGCTGAGTGCCTCAGGCTGGAGGCGCTAGGCAAAGAAATTTTTTTTAAAAAAATTAGTTTGCTCTTTGTCGAGCGCCAGGCTGGAGGCGCTAGGCAAAGAATTTTTTTTTAAAAAAATAGTCTGCTCTTTGCCGAGCGCCAGGCTAGAGGCGCTAGGCAAAGAATTTTTTTTTAAAAAAAATTAGTTTGCTCTTTGCCGAGCGCCAGGCTGGAGGCACTAGGCAAAGAATTTTTTTAAAAAAAATTAGTTTGCTCTTTGCCGAGCGCCAGGCTGGAGGCGCTAGGCAAAGAATTTTTTTTTAAAAAAATTAGTTTGCTCTTTGCCGAGCGCCTTACTGGAGGCGCTCGGCAAAGAAAACGTCACGCCGTGACCGCCGCTTTTCTTTGCCGAATGCCGCCTAGGCGCTCGGCAAAGGCTTTGCCGAGCGCCCGATAAAAGACGCTCGGCAAAGAAGCCTTTGCCGGGCATTTCGTTGCCGGGAGCCCTTTGCCAAGCGTTGCGCTCGGCAAAGCCTTTGCCGAGCACAATTAGGCCAGGCGCTTGGTAAACCTGCGGTCTGCAGTAGTGTAGGTTTCATGAGCAGCATGTCCTAATTTGCATTTAAAATCACGGCCTGTAATAAGCACGGACCAAATGTAAACAAGACAGAACAAAGTGGGCCTGTATGTTTTCAGATCATGGTCATCATCGCGATCAAATGATAGACAGTAACACGGGGCATGATGGATTAAAGCATTACTTGAGTAAAAGATCCGTACTTACATTTACGATACGAAGAGAGAATAGACAGGGTCTAAGAAGAGGTATTCTAAAGCGTGGAGATAAGCATGCAGTGTACAGAGGAGTGAAAACGTCTAAAAGTCCATAAACGTGTTACCATGCTTTGTCCTGGAGGTGGTGTTATATACATAGGTTTGACATGTCGAGGTAGAGCGGCAGCTGCTTGGGTTCTGCTGACCCGTATCTGTACCATTAGAAAGAGGGTTATTTTTTACACTATGATCCATATCTGTTGCTGCATTTGTAGCATGATCTTAACATTCGACAGTAACATGTGAACAAAATAGCTAAGGTTCGTGCAACACCCTATATTAGATAATAATTCATCAGATTGATAACTCTACAAATGCAGGTGTCTCAGGTCTTTTCAAAGTTACGTTCATGTACAACCATTGTCTTAGAATCAAGAATTGAATGAGTTCTTACAGTTTAATCTCACACAAATCCAACCCATTGGTGCTTGATCAAACACCTTGGACACAATAATGATGAGATCCATGAGCTGGCCGGGGACCACACCGCTGGGCTGCCGGTAAGAACTGTTCACTTTCAGCAGCACCTATTCTGGTACGAAACAGAAGCAAAGAATGGGGGATTAGAGGAGGAAGTAAATCTATAGTGTAAAGTTGATGCTCTTAAGCATTGTCTGTTGGCTATCTAAAAAGCAGCAAATCTAAGAAACAATCATTCTCTGGTAACCTACACCACACTCCCTTCAATAAAACCATTCTTTGGAATTGCACTTTGTAAAAATAATAATTTCACAGGCTTCCTCAAGCAGAAATAATACGACAATTGAGAAGAGTGGTAGATCTATGTATAGGAAACTAAAAAGTGATGTAAGGTGGACATAATAAGATTGGAAACTAAGTATTTACTCATTTCAGCAGCGCCCATAGCTATACCAATGTCAGCTAGTTCAAGAGCAGGGGCATCATTGAATCCATCTTCAGTCATGGTTTTAAGGTAATTGTGTATGGAAAAGAATGCAAGAGCTGACATGTTCATACAGAATGTTAATTCAACAACGAGGAAAGAACAGTAACAAAATGTAACACATGTTGGTTGAGTGGTTTTTAGGCTGAAGTGTAGATTACAAGGCTAAAGGCAGGGAGGAACATTCTGCTCAAGCAAACATCGAGGACTGTTGTTAACTGACTATAATCTTGTCGAAGTTCGTAACTTGAAATGGACACTGAATTCTATTCAATCAAAACTGGACATATATATTGTAGGAAAAATAAGGTTATTTACTGCAATGCAGTTACAGTGTCGCTGTGTCATCTATTGTAGAAAATTAATGGTTTCTGTGTGCTGTGAAAACAAAACCACAGTAATCCGTATAATTGCTTGCGGTAATGTATTTGTAACTAAAAATGAAGTCAAGGATAAATGGGCAAACAACCTGCTAAGGCTCTGTTGTGGTTTCAGATGCAAAGAGTAAAGGGAATTGTTCTTATCAGCCTGCAAAAAGAGAAACATTTCATGTGAGAATCTGTTACAAGCTGTGTCCAATGTTTTCCAGTCGTCCAGTCGAACCTAGTCGCCATGGGACCGACCAGGAGACTAATCGTGATTAGTCGTTGACCAGGCCGATTCGTCCATATAGTTGTCCTATATATCAGGACATATACCTACTATATATACACACCTATATATTCTATATAGTATACACAATAAAGCAAGCATCCTAGCAGAGAGCCAGAGAGGCTGCAGAGTGAGGGAAGAGGGAGGGAAGAAGATGGAGAGGGGAAAGGCACATACCATCGTCGGAGCAGCTCATAACGAAGACCGGCGGCCACTTGACCTGGCAGAGGGCGCCGGCGGCTGCACAGCTCACCAGAGAGGACAATAGCGCACGAGGGAGGAGAATAGCTCACCAGAGACAGGGAGTATCGCGCGCGCGGGAGGGGGGGAGGGGGGGTGCGAGGAAGAGTGAGGAATCGCTCGCGGGGGGAAAAATTGCGCATGGTGCGTGTGCCTCCTGCGTTTTTGGGTGCCTATTCTAACCCTAACATGCCAAATTGCAAGCCCAATAGGCCACATATAGGCCCGGTTAAACAGGCCCAAAAAACAGAGCAACCAAACTGGTCGTCCCTGTCCTAGTCAGACGACTAATCAGACGACCAGCTTTCTGGTCGAGCTAATTGCGTCGGTACCCCAAATCGACCACCAGGGACCGATAAGGACGATTAATCACGATTAATCGGACGACTAGAAAACATTGGCTGTGTCATCATCAAATGTTGCTAACACAACTAAAGGTTGTGGGCGAAGCTGGAACAATGGTATGCAAACTTTGCCGCCTTTACAACAGTTATTATAAAGTGAGTATAAGTACATAAGAGTATGGATCTGCAATTTCACAAACTGAATGTAAGCAAAATTGTGTATAGAAACAAGGCCTTACAACATCCAAAAAGGAAACACGGTTTCCCCATGGCATGGAATTTTATTGGTCAGGTATCTGTCAGAGGTTCTGAATATAATGGCTTCACACTTGAAGCACGAAGTAAGTGTCATGTTCAAGGATAGCGAGGTGTGCTCACAGTGTTGCATTGCAGATCTCTAGATAATCACCTAAAACTGAAGTTTCTTTTGTAAGCTTGGCAAATATTGCAAGGATCAATTGTACTGGTACTTTTATTCTCTCAAACCTAAGTTTATCAGCAGCCAGGTATTTTATAGCATATGACTACCAAGTATCTTATCCATGTGTTAAGATCATGCCAGTTGCTAATTTCATTTTTACGGGGTGAGGAATAATTTGTCAGTAAAATGAAAACAAATAAAATGAGACTAAAGATGTCAACCTGTGGTAAAGAAAAGCAGCAGACAACTATGAGGCTATGTGCAAAAATCAGCTTGACTTTTTTGGAACACAAAGAAATCATCGTGACTGAAAATGCTTCTTGGAGCCATGGAAATGGAAGCATCAGCAAGACTCAAACAGTTTTTTTCCCTTTTGGAGGCACTTATATACCATGTACCTAATGCTACCATGTGCCAAAATAATCCTAAGGCTGACCTTTTTTCATGTTGCTATAGAGCAGCAGTTACTTCCCAATAACCTGATCATCATCCCGATTTATGACTTGGGAAGGCAAACTTGAAAAATTGCCACCAATTCTTGTATTGAATGTTATATTTCTTGGCATGCCTTACTATAGAACCTATGGATATCAGATTCAGATATTAGAAATGGTCCATAATGTTAACTTAGAAGTCAGAACCAAATGAGGGGAAAACTGAATTAATAATGCAGTTCTGCAAATGAAACTATGAAGCAACAAAATGTTAAACAAATTGGAACATACGGCTGAAAATCGAAACGCTGGCTGAATGTTGAATGTCCACGTAGCTGTCATTCTGTGCAGCACCAATTTCTTGTGAAGAGCCTGAATGCCGATACCTCCTTGCCTTTGTTGGTAAGATTGTTGCCAAAAAGAGGAGATTACACATGCATAACCCGGGGATTCATTAGTCTTTTGTGTGATACCACAAAACTATGCAAGGGTCAAAACAAATCATTAGGCATGTGATTTACTTTCTTTCCTCCCTGTGTCCAATTCATTTTATGTGTTATATGGATAGCTACAAATACCCAAGAGAGGGGAAAATAACTCCAAATCAGACTAGTACAATTTAAAGTGCTGGAAAGAGTAGCATTTTTATATTCGAACAGAATTGGATGTCTCAAAAAATCAAGCATTTCGAATGCCTCAGTTCAATAAAAGCGGAATAGGAATATCATAAAAGACTTGAGTCCTCATCATAACATATGTCACTGGGTCACTTCAAATGAGAATTCGAACAGAATTGAATGTCTCAAAAAAACAAGCATTTCGAATGCCTCAGTTCAATAAAAGCGGAATAGGAATATCATAAAAGACTGAGTCCTCATCATAACATATGTCGCTGGGTCACTTCAAATGAGAATAAAAAGATCATGTATGGTGATAATCATGACTGCATATTCTCGTAAAAAGATATTTGTTTTCAGCATCATCGGCATTGAAATGCGGTCAACATAGGATGCAAAATAGTGATGGCATGGAAATATGGTGAGGTTTATTGGATGCACCTCACAGGCATTGTTATATGCTCAAATTGGAATGGCTACATCATCAGCAATGGCATATGCTCAGGATAAAATAAATAAATCAGCAGCTCATGTATATGGTTATATATGTTGAAAAGATCACAACAGCAGCAAAACATTGACAGTTTGGTCGATAAACTTTACATGTCAACTGGTATGCTACCAGGTTCAGATATTATATGGATAAACATGGATCTTGCAGTGATGTTTGATAAGCTGATATCGTAGTAGTTACAGATTTTACATCACATATCTAAAATAGAGAGATGTACCTGGATTAGCACCATACAAAACGTGGTTGACCAATTGAGATTGAAATTCCTAATTACAATGAGCATTTATATCAGATGACCATATAAGGTATGGTTTTAGCATCCACAAAGACCGTGGACACTTAAATGCCCCCTTTTTTACTGTCATTAGGTAGAATGTAACTTTCAAATAATTTATTCCTTAAAAACAAGGAAGGAATCTTAGGCTCTTAGCAGGCAGGTCCTATGGTCAAGAGAACTGTCAAAAACATGATCACATATGTGTTAGATTCTTTTTCAGTGTACCATGTGGCCTTTTATTAGGAAAAAAGGTGCATCTTAGATGGAGAAAAAAATTGGACAAGGAAAAAAGCTATTTTATAAGCATGGGCATCGGAACCTACATTTGAGCAATAAAAATGCGAGACCTTACTATCGAGAACATGTTAAGATATGTTTTAGATTCTTGTGCACTATACCATGTGGCCTTTTTTAGGAAAAGAAAAGGTGCATCTTAGATGGGAAAAGAAACCAATGTGAGCAAAATTTTGTAGCGTAGTGGCATGCTAACTGTATAAACATAAGTGAATTTTTGTTTAGCATAAAAAAGAACAAGGTAACGTTGTTTGTTTTTAACGCAACCATGATGACACTGAAGGCTGAAAACACACGGGATAGAATGATGATAACTCAAGCATGATTTCTGTAAGCTAGAAAGCAACGGTTCACCTGCCACCGAAAGTAAGAGCATGTCCTTTTTTCTAATTCCTGTACAGCTTTATCCAGCAAAGATAAAAGCCCTTAAAGCTTTACAGAGAATCCCGCACTTTGTGGTCCTGCTCAACAAAGACACAACAATGAGCAGGTAGAATGGACGCACTAATGGGAAAAAAAACTCCATTCACGAAAACAGCTCCAAATGGAGCAGAGAAGGAGCAGTTTTAGTCTCATACTTAATAAACATGTCACGAAAGAAAATCCACACGTTTGAGTGCAATCTGAACTGATATTTCAGAAAATATGAGACCAAGATCAATGATTTATTTATTCAAACAGGCTGTCCAATAGTCAAAGTGGCAAGCATATTTACATGTTTATTTAAACAGGCTGTCCAATAGTCAAAGTGGCAAGCATATTTACATGTTTCAGCAATAATGTAACTTGTCAGATCAACACAATCCAAATAAATTAGGCAGTACATGCAGAAGTAGAACCCAATTCATTCGCTGTCCTTTGGTAGGCGTACTATTCTTGTCAGATGGAAGCTCTCCGTAACAAGGCCAGTAGCTAAAAGAACTGAACACTTAAAACATCGGCAATCAGGGTTGTACCATGACCTCCAGTAAACAAAAGGAACAAATTACTGATAGTGTGGCACCTCACCTTTGCACAGGTAACCCATTGTGAGTGGCGGCTGCTTGTAACCCTTTGCACAGGTTTTGGGATTCGTTTTGAAAAAAAATTCGGTCCCAACCAAATTGGACGAATTTCGGAAAAATTCGGATGAATTTCGGACTCAATTCGGTGAATTTTCGGAATGTGATGCGTAAAATTCGTTTCGGACCTCACCGAAATGGACGAATTTCGCCGAAATTCGGACTAATTCGGTCGAATCCCAGAACCTCCAAGCTACTACAAGGGAAAACAACATGCAGCGTGGTAAGAGGCACCTAGGGCAGTGGCAGTGGTTGGCCAGGGTATGAAATCAAACCTGAAACTGAAACCATTTAAAATAATACAAATTCACAGATCCAACCATAAACTAACCAAATGGATGAACAATCGCATGAAACTGAACAACCAATAAAATAAACGCATCAGTACACACCTACTCCCTCCAAGTCATCATCCGGGCACGACACACCAACTGACGGAAAGGAAAATGGAAAGGCAGTATCTGGAAGCGTTATCAACTGCTTTTAGCTGTCGGCGACGAAGCAAGGAGAGCAGCCCTCCATGGCACCGTGGGCTGGTTTTGCCCCAGCTCCTTTTCATATTCAAACCTCGACTACAATAGCCGGCTCTCATCCATTCCTGGGTGTGCACAAAAGAACTAAAATCCCCAGAAGACTAAGTTGAAATCCAATCCCAGGAAACCTAGGACACGAGCCCCCGCGAGCACCAACAGACGGGAATCCAACAGAGAGAAGTAAGGACAGAGGTAGAGAGAGCGAAGGGGAGGGGGACCAAACCGGCGAATGGACCCAGCCGCGGCTGTGGCCACCGGCGGGGTCCGCCCGCTCCGCGCCACGTAGGGGGGTGCCGGCCGCCAGGGGCCCTGCTGAAACAGAGTAGGAGCAAGCAACATCTTGTATTGATCATGTCAATGAATATTTATACATGGGTTACAAGCTCTCGTAGTCTCCCAAAAAACTGCTCAGCAGGAAGACTAGTGCCGGTCTTGCCGGCATGCACGAGTGCGCGACGTGGGTGCGCCGAGCGTGCGAACCACAGAGCGTGCGGAGCGGGCGTGCGTGATCACCGGAGCTGCGGCTGTGTTGACCAGACCAGGCCATAGGCCTGATTCCGTTATCAGCCCCGCCCCCCACCCCCCACCCCCCGCAGTGGCAGCGTCGGGTCCCCCGACGGTGAGACTAGATCAGAACGCCGTGAATGTCGCGGTTGGCAGGCCCTTGGTCATGACGTCGGCGAACTGCTGGTCGGTGGGAACATGAACGATGTGCAGGTCGTCGAGAGCAACGCGCTCGCGGATGAAGTGAATATCCAGCTTGATGTGCTTAGTACGCCTATGATGCACCGGGTTCTTGCTCATGTAGATCGCAGAAACGTTGTCGCAGTACGCGATTGTGGCGCGCGGGATGACGACGTGTAGCTCCCCGAGCAGCTGCCGCAGCCAGATGCATTCAGCCACTGCGTTCGCCATAGCCCTGTACTCGGCTTCAGCGCTCGAGCGGGACACCGTGGCCTGTCGCTTGGACGACCACAACACCAGCACGTTGCCGAGGTAGATACAGTAGCCGGACGTGGAACACCATGTGTCTGGGCATCCCGCCCAGTCGGCGTCGGAGTAGGCAGTAATCGTCGGTGTAGTCGTACCGTGAAGATGAAGCCCGAACGACGATGTCCCGCGCACATAGCGAAGGATTCGCTTGATGATGGCGAGGTGGCACTCCCGGGGATCATGCATGTGTAAACATGCCTGCTGGACGGCATAGGCGATGTCGGGCCGCGTGATCGTGAGGTACTGCAGCACTCCGAAGATGCTGCGGTACTCGCTGGGGTCACGCACAGCGGCACCAGATGACACTGACAGCTTGGCCTTCGTGTCGATCGGGGTAGCAGCAGGCTTGCAGTGCACCATCCCCGCATGATCCAAGAGTTCTTCAGTGTACTTCGTCTGCGACAAGAAGAAGCCGGTGTTCCTTCGCTGTACATCAACGCCGAGGAAGTAGTGAAGCGGTCCCATATCCTTCACCGCGAACTCGTGCTGGAGCCGTGCGATGATGTCCTGCAAGAGCTTGTCAGTGGAGGCGCTGAGGACCATGTCGTTGACGTAGAGAAGGAGGAACGCCGTGTCCGAGCCGCGCCGTAGCATGAACAAGGACGAATCCGAGCGAGTGGCGATGAAGCCGATGGAGCGGAGGAAGCCGGTGATCCTGGTGAACCAGGCTCTTGGAGCTTGACGAAGCCCGTATAGTGACCTGGACAAGAGGCACACCGCATCGGGTTGATCGGGATCGACGAACCCAATCGGCTGCTAGCACAGGATTCGTTCGTCGAGGTGGCCGTGCAAAAACGCGTTGGAGATGTCAAGTTGCCACGCCGGCAACCGCTTGCCTGCAATGAGTGTTAGAACAGTGTGGATGGTCACCGGCTTCACCACGGGTGTGAAGGTCTCGCCGAAGTCGATGCTGGCGCGCTGAGTGAAACCGCGCACTACCCAGCAGGCCTTGTAGCGGTCCAGGCTGCCATCCGGATTGTATTTATGCTTGAACACCCATTTCTCGGTGACAATGTTGGTGTTGGCCGGTCCACGGGCTCCCTAAAGATGATGAACCATTGCGGCGTTACCCCATGGATGACATCACTACTGAGAAGACACCATCTGAGCTGCACATTCCCGTGAAGATCAACCTAACAATCAGGGTGGCTAACGCTGTTGTTTCTCCTGTGGACCCTGAAGTAGCAATCATCCATGGGAATTAGATTCCACCTGACTATGCTAGCGTCAGGGTGGTGTTGATACGGGACCCATAGGGTTTCTCATCGGTACTACTACTAGCAGTGGGCCCTGGCCTGACCCACAAGCCTGATAAGAGAGGCGCGACATCAGACGACGCCGACTCCGAGTAGAATATGCCGGACTGGACTCCTGATAGAAAATACCTTCTATAATTAAATTCAGGACACCTTTTTGGATCCGACTAGGATTGCAACCGCACCATAACTATCTCTCCCTATATAAAGAGAAGCTATGGGGCACCCCTGTAACACAATCATAACAATCAATCCAACGCAAAGACTAACGCCGACTAGACGTAAAAGCCATTACTTGATCACGAGGGTCCGAACCAGTATAAATCGACTGTCTCTTGTGTTAACCGTCGAGTTCAGCATACGTCAAAGCCCGAACAACTATCTCAGGTACCCCCGTGGCAGGCTATCAGTGGTAAAATATCGACAAGTGGATAGAGCTGTGAAAGATTATAAAGAACTGAATCTTGACGACATTCCTGGAGGTGATGGGAAGACAACTCTAGGGCAAGCAGAGCATGCATTCATTCTATGGCGCAAGCGCTATATCGTAATTCCCGGGAGGCCACCGTCGCCTCCTCAACAACCTCATCATAAGTACGGATGAAAGTGAACGGAATAGTTTTTTCAATCATTTTCAATCTGCTTCTCATAATTAACCATTTAATCTCAATCATTTTTGTACTCACAGGTCCCTCAACTTAAATCCAATTCAATCTCCAGATCATGAGTGCTCCAGGTGATGCGTTGCATGGCACGGCTACATCTCCATCTCCATCTCCTCTATCATCGTGGCGGTCTCCGCCTCCTCCGCCTCCTACACCCCAGAAGCATAAGCGGAGGTCCCCATCCCCGAGGAAGTCCCCGAGGAAGAAGAAAGCCACCAGTAGAACCAAGCCCTCTCTCTCGAAGCTGCCTGGCAAGATGAGTAAGGAGGAATTGGACGTGGCAGTAGACGGCAAGGTGAAGGCCCATTTCGCAAAGAAGCCCCTAAGTGGTACAGGAAAAGTTCGTACCCCGCAATGAACTGAGGAAAAAAGTCATAGAATGTGAAAAACAGAGGCATGAAGCTAATAAACCCCCACCATTATGAGACTATGACCGCCCTTTCAACAAGTCATATAAGGCAGCGAAAAAAGCGAAGAAAGCCGGAAAAGATGTTGCATGGCTCGGACAGCGATCAAGTAATCAATCGAGCTGCTCGTTGTTGACGCTCATGATGACAAACTCGATCAACATGCACTCGTGGAGGTGATGAAGGAAACTGGTCTCACTATTGATAACTCATGGGGAAAGCACCGGCTCCAATACATAAGGGCGTTGATAAATGGCACATCTATGAGTATGGCAGGAGTCTTGTCGGCCCTGACTTCATATCGAACCCTGATGGGTTGAAAGAAATGCTTGACTCTATTTAATATAATATATAATAGATATATAGATAAGATACCAAACACTACTGGACCGTACAACCAAAAATGAAAAGCACACACGCACACCACTGAAACAGTGATGATTCTTTCAGGGGGAAGGCAAACATGCTGCCTTGATTCGATTCCGGCAAGCTTTATTTGAAGAAGACAGCCCATGCATGCATGCACGGTAGCACGCACGCACAGCAACTTACCCACACCAGCTGTTACTGAGACCAACGACGGCACACAACAGCCGACTGTGCCGAGTTCATAGCTAGTCGAGGGATCAACTTTGGGTGGTGGCCTGCTGCACAGTGGTCTTGATGTTCTGTAGCGATTGTCCTCCGGGTGCCGGTGCCGGTGCCGGTGCCGCATCGCAGCCGTCCGAAGCGCCTTCTTCGCCAATGCCTATCCTGTCGGAGGGGAAGACGATGAACACGAAGCTGGCAAGGAACCCCACCGCCAGCGGCAAGATGGACAGCAACTCCTTCCACTGGCGTGACTCCCACGGGACCAGGCACCTCTGCACGCCGGCGTTGCAGAAGGCGAGGGCCATGAACACCGCCGCGCTGAAGAAGGCGTGCAGGAAGTCCAGCGGCTTCACCTTCTTTGTTTTCTTCAGATGCTTCCACATCCTCCTGTTCTCCTTCTCGTCGTCCGACAGCCGCACGTCCTTGGGGTCGTGGTTGAAGAGCAGGAGGCCGTCGCGGGTGGCCACCCCGTAGTAGGTGTTGCCATACTTGTCGGTGACGCTGTCGGTGAACCTGAGCGCCGCGCAGAGCAAGGTGAGGAAGCCGATGAGCCCCCAGGTGAAGATGAAGTTGACGTCGTGGTCGTTGCACTGGCCGCCCCTGGTGAAGGGCGGAGCCATCGTCTCGAAAGCCAGCGTGGCGTGCCGGTCGGCAGGAGCTTAGACAGGCTCGCCACCGTCCCCATAGTCTTGTCGAAGAACCGATTCTTCTAGGCCGCGGTCGTCATATGCTCTTTCTGGCTATTGTTGTCTTTCGTGTCGCCCAAAACGCCGCCAGCTTCGCCGATGCCGTTCCTGGTGGAGGGCCAGATCATGAACACGAAGCTGGCCAAGAACCCGACAGCCAAAGGCAAGTGGGTGAGGAGATCCTTCCAATGGCGTGACTCCCATGGAACCAGGCACCTCTGCACGCCAGCGTCGCCGAAGGCGAGGACCCCGAACACGGCGGCTCTCAAGAGGGCGTGCAGGAAGTCCCGCCGCTTCCACTTCATTCGCCTCTTCAGATTCTCCCACTCCTCGTCCGACAGTTGCAGGTCCTCTCGCTTGCAGTTAAAGAGCTTGAAGCCTCTGAGGGTGGCCACCCCGTTGTGGGTGTTACCGTCCTTGTCGGTGATGCTGTCGGTGAACCTGAGCGCCGCGCAGAGGAAGGTGAGGAAGCCGATGAGGGCCCAGGAGAAGACGAAGTTGACGTCGTGGTCGCTGCACTGGCCGCCCTTGGTGAAGGACGGCGCCATGGTCTCGAAGGCCAGCGTGGTGCCGGCCGGCAGGAGCTTCCTCAGCCCTGCCGTTGTCCCCATCGACTTGTGGAAGAGCCGTTTCTTCATGCTCTGGTCACCATTCTTCGCCGGGGAGATTGGACTGGTCATTAGCGTCCATGGCCGATTTGTGTAAGCAGCTACGCCTGCATTCATGCCCTTTTATAATAGACGGCGTCCTGGGTGGCAGTCCTGCAGAAGATATTGATCGATGAAAGCGTACAGGCAAGAGGCAACAAGGAAGAACCAGATGCTGAAAGCAGGAAAACATCAACTATGGCCATGTTTAATTCCCCTAAACTCCTGAATTTTACACTATGTAAAAGGAAGATTCTTCGTCACATCAAACTTGTGATACATGCATGAAGAACTAAACGTAGACAAAATCAAAAACTAATTGCATAGTTTTATTGTACTTTACGAGACAAACATTTTGAGCCTAATTAGTCAATGATTGGAAAATTATTATCAAATACAAACGAAATGCTACAGTGCACTGCAGTGCCAAACAGTAAATTCGACGGCGCAGAATCGGGCCAACTAAACAAGGCCTATAAAAACATGCGATGATATGACATGAAGTACGTTGCTTGGGTATCAGGTCAAGTACCGGCACCAGTACAAAGCCCGTCGTCGCCTGGGCCCTTGCGCTGCGCAAAACGGACACGTGCTGCACGGGTGCAACCTCCGCGTCTGCGACATGGCTATGCATTTATATTTTCCATTTCCACTACGGGAGAGGCAAAATTTCCCGAGTGTCGCAGGCTTCCCCGAGTGCGAAAAATCGGGCACTCGGAGAAGCCAATCTTCCCCGAGTGTTGCACTCGGGGAAGAATTGCACTCGGGGAAGAGAGGCTTTCCCGAGTGCCGCAGAGTATCTGGCACTCGGTAAAGAGCGGCACTCGGCAAAGGTCCTCTTCCCCGAGTGCAACACTCGGGGAAGAGCGACACTCGGGGAAGAAAAATGTTACTTGACGGCCCAACCCGCCCACGCCGTTAAATTTTTTTTAAAAAAAATTCTTCTCCGAGTGCTAGGACAGGACACTCGGGGAAGCCAGCCTCTTCCCCGAGTGCCAGGACAGGACACTCGGGGAAGCCAGCCTCTTCCCCGAGTGCCCTGTCCTGGCACTCGGGGAAGAATTTTTTTTTAGTTTTTTTGCCTCATTTTTTTTGTGAGGCCTTCCCACATTATTTGAAACTCCTTGTTCAAATTTGGGATAATTTTGACTTTTTTTTGGTATATTTCGTTAGTTTTTTCATTTCGTTAAATTTTTTTGCATACTTCAAATTTGAACTGCAGGTGCATGAAATAATAGAATTTGGTGATTCAAAAAATGATATTCATGATATTTGGTGTATGTTGAGGCTGTATCCAGGAACTCACATGAAATTTCGAGCATCTTGTTGACGTAACATGACGATGTACTTGCGGGAAATGTGTATTTAAATTATATAAAATCTAAACAAAGTCCGAAAATGACAAAACTTGTCGAGGTGTTGTGTTATCGCATGTAGAGGCTATGATAAAAAATTAAAAAGATTTCGAGCAAGTTACGACGTCAGATGGCAAAAACTCAGACATCTCCGCATGTGATCACAAGTGATCACAAATGATCACATGCGGAGATGTCTGAGTTTTAGGCATATGACATCACAACTTACTCGAAACCTTCTCAATTTTTTTATCATAGCCTCTACATGCGATAACACAACACATCGACAAGTTTTGTCATTTTCGGACTTCGTTTAGATTTTATATAATTTAAATACACATTTCCCGCAAGTACATCGTCATGTTACGTCAACAAGATGCTCGAAATTTCATGTGAGTTCCTAGATACAGCCTCAACATACACCAAATATCATGAATATCATTTTTTGAATCATCAAATTCCATTATTTCATACACTTGCAGTTCAAATTTGAAGTATGCAAAAAAATTCAACGAAACGAAAAAAACTAAGGAAATATACTAAAAAAAGTCAAAATTATCCCAAATTTGAACAAGGAGTTTCAAATAATGTGGGAAGGCCTCACAAAAAAAATGGGGCAAAAAAAAACTAAAAAAAAAATTCTTCCCCGAGTGCCAGGACAGGGCACTCGGGGAAAGCAGCCTCTTTGCCGAGTGCCTCTGCCTGGCACTCGGGAAAGGGCCTCTTCCCTGAGTGCCAGGGAAGGCACTCGGGGAAGAATTTTTAAGAGAAAATATAAAACTGGTTATTTTTGTTTTAAGGCCCATCGGCCTGCCGGCCTAGCCTGGGCCGCACACCTCTCCCTCGGCCCATTGACCCAATTAAAACCCTAAACTATATAAGAGGAAACCCTCTCCATCCCTTGCCCTCGTTCCCTTCTCCCACCCTCAGCAGCCACCGAAAGCACGCACTGCACAACTCCCTCCCCTCTCTCTGATCCAGCACAGGGTGCGGCCCCTTCGACGGCACGGGAGGGCGCGGCCACTCCAACGGCGGCGCGGCGGCACAGTGCCTAGTGTCCCCACCGGTGGTGGCATGGCAGTGCGGGGTGCCTTCGGCGGCGGCGCCAGTCTTGGAGCCCAAATCGATGCAAAGCGTGGCCCTCCGGTGGCGGCGCGGCCAGATCTGCCGTCGGCGACCTCGGCGACCTGAGAGCTCCTCCTCAGGCGGTGCTCGTCTCAGGTCCTCCCTCGAGCCAGGTATCTGATTGATTAGCCTGCTCTATATTTTTATACTCCCGCATATGGCCCAGTGCAATTGGATAGACGAGTACTAGATGAGTAGAGGTGCTATGCTGTAGAATTTGGTGAGTACGTGATCTCCATTTTACTGGACGGATGCGTATTAAACGATGGATGTAGGAAGTGAAAGTATAATCAGGCTCTAGAAGCTGGCACAGCCTACTTAAGCAGGCCACAGCTTACATTTTTCTAGTTTCAGTGTTTGTCATGGTGGTGATTCAGTGTTCTGGTATGCCAGCCTGATGATTAGCTTTGTGGTAAAAATGCAGAACCTGAGAAAAGTTCTTATTTCTATTGTTTCTTGAGGCTAGTAGTCTTTTGGTCACTCTGGTTGATGGCCTGCTGCCACTGCTAGTACTAGTGTACTACTGCGCTCTTGGGCTAGTGTTGATCTTATCAGGGTTGATAAAATTTTTTATGTAAGGGTGCATGTACAAAGCTTATATAGTTGCTTTTCCAATTTTTATTACTGTGTTCAGTGGGCGCAGTGTTGTCTGTACATAGCCTCATATATCTAAGCATTAGCCTTAAGAAGAAATTTAACAACATTATACAGATCCTATGTATGCCCTTGTTTGAAGATGTGGTGATATACTGAGCTTTACAAAATGCTTGCATGTGTGTCGACAGTAGCACTAGATCAATAGCAGCATGTGTGTTGATAGCACTAGATCAAAGTGATATATATGCGTACCTGTATTCCAGTGAATGAAGACAACATCATTTATAGAATACTTGGTTCAGTTTGAGAAACTTTTGCTTGAGTGAATTCTGATTTGCTTGAGTGAGTTGTCTTTTGGAGCCGTGGGGGCAGATTGTCACTGGAATCTGCTGTGCTACTGAAATATTGCTGCTTTTTTATGCCTGTTAAATAGTAGTATGTTTGGATGACTTACTCAGTAAACAAATATGAAATGCTTCTGTTAGTATTATCAAACAAGGCCATGAGTCTGCAGCATCATTTCCTGCTAGTCTATTGGTGTCTTGGAGGGATTGGACACTTGTGCTTGTGCAAGAGTTCAGTTGATAGCATTGGGTCTAGCATTAGCATGATAATATCTTTTTCAATACATTTAATTTAATTTTCTATGCCTATTAGTGTGATAATGTCTTTTTCTACACATTTAATTTTTCAACATGCATTACTTAGCCTATCCAATAACTTAATTCATTTTTCAACATGTTTGATTTATTTGCAACTGTGACTACTAAGAACTCAGAGTTATATATGTAGGTGTTGGGACTTATGTTATTTAGCTATGACTATGAGATAATGGCATTTCAATGTAATGGTTGAGCACTCTACTAGTGTCATTGTATTTCCCGTGTCAATGTCTGCTAGCCTTATACAACCACATGACTTGCTGAATTATTTCATTTTCTCTAGCACAAGATCTGGGAGTGAGCTGCTCTGCTATTGTTCTCTGGTACTTGGTGAGTGGATATTAGTCTGCATGTCTTGGACCATAGTTTATATAAGAATTGTTGTTTTAAAAAGTAAATTCTTGCAGGCGCCCCTTGTTGTGTGTTGTTTCTATATAGATCACCATTTAATTTCTGATAGTTGTGTGTTGTTTCTAATATCTCTAATATGAATTTTCTATGAATCATAAAATAAAGCAACTTATACTGCTGCAAGTTTAATTATCTGGAATGTGGGCTTTTTTAGAAACAAAATTTGGCATAGAGATGTGCTTGCAATAATAATTATTCTTGTGTAATTTATTGCATGTTGACATAGAGAATTTCTGTTCATAAATATTTTACTCCACTCAGTTCAACATTTTGCATGAACCTGATCTGATCTGGATCATATGGTCACAACCTTCCTACTGTAAACTTATCATTTTACATAAGTGGCAGTCTGGTTGCAAGTTGATATGGAAGTCTGGTTACAGATCTGTACTAAAAACTTCTCTTCATTGCAGGAGTTCTGTGAGTTGATATGGAAGTCAACATTTGACATTTCAGTGATTCTGTGAGTTCCCTTCCAACCTTGTTCTCTCCAATCCATACAAAACTAGATCTTGAATGTAGTAGCTAGTGCCAGCTTGTTTCTTTTTATCTTGAATGTCAAATGTTGACTCAAATGTCTGTTGGTGATTTTTTAAGTCAAATTGGCTATTGTTTAGGAAAATTGACTGTTAGTTAAATATAATGCCGTTGTGCTCTATTTGAGACATATTGCGCTATTATAGAACCAAAGTAATGCCTGTTGGTGATTTTTGTAAGTCAAATTGGATTATGGCTTGTTTCTTATGACTATGTAATGGACTTGTGAAAATTTTGAATTTGGCTTGTAATGATGTTTTATATCGTGCTCGTGCGTTTGTGGATGAATATATGTATATATGTGGCCATTAGATTTGAATTTGAATTCGAATCATATATTATATGATGTGGTTAGATTTTTTAAAAAAATAAAAAAAATAGGCTTCCCCGAGTGCCTGGACTGCGACACTCGGGGAAGAGGGTTTTTTTTTAAAAGACAAATTTCTTCCCCGAGTGTTGCACTCGGGGAAGAAAAACACTCGGGGAAGAAAAAAAAGAAAAAGAAAACGGCGTCGGCCGTCAGCCGACGGCGTCAAATCTTCCCCGAGTGCCAGCAGGGCACTCGGCGAAGCCTTCCCCGAGTGCATGATTTTCGGCACTCGGGGAAGCCGCCTTCCCCGTTAGAGGATTAGCCGGAGGCTCTTCCCCGAGTGTTGCACTCGGGGAAGGCTTCCCCGAGTGCAACTGGGCCTTCCCCGAGTGCAACGGGCACTCGGGGAAGCCACCGGCTGCTGTAGTGTTCTCTCGTGTGTGCCCTACCACAGATTGTCCAATCCCCGTGGGTCAACCAACAGAGATATAGTATATGATCCTGCCGGTTCTAAAGCTCACGCGTGGTGGATAATCAACTTGTCATAAATGACACATCATACCCGTACATAGAAGCATCAGTCTTTTGCCATATTTAATCGATGATATTGAGCAGCACAAGCTGTTAAACTCTAATAAAATATTAGATGCTTTACCTTTCCTGTAAACTAGGCGTGGAAGCAGATCGAATATGATCGGTTATGGATTTGGATAGTATTATTTGTTTTAATTCGAGTACACTACTGCAACAATTTTTACCAAGGCGGGCAAAAAATAATTAACCAAAGCGGGCATCACAGCCGCCTCGGTACAAAGGTCACGGTAAAATAGGGTATTTTTCGAGGAGGTTGGATGCCCGCCTCGGTAAATCGATTTAAAAACAAAAAAAGGAAAACCCGCGGATAAGCCCGCCAAGCCCATCCACGGGCCTGCAGCTGCTTGCCAGTGACAGGTGATGGGTGGAGCAAAAAATAGTGACATCCCCTGGCTTCTCCTTGCCTAGTGGAACCTAATGAGGACGAAACACTAGATTGACCCTAAGGCTCACAGGCGCGGAAGCATGCCGTCACGATCGCGGCTGCTAGGCCACCAGGGCGTAGGCGCAGCCACTGGAGCACACAACCACTAGGGTGAGCGACCAGCCTAGGCGCGCGACCACAGGGGCACACGGCCACTGAGGCGAGCGGCCATCTTGGGCACGGGACCATAGGGGCACATCACCGCCGAGGGCGCGTTTGCCTGTGCAGCCACGGGCCGCCTAGGGGCGCGTCCGCCTAGGCATGCGCACGGCGATAGAGGGAGCGGAAGAGGAAGACCGAGATGGCACCGGTGGAGAGGAGACTGGTGGGAGTCTTGAGCCAGATGGGATTGTCATCCATTGTGATGAGCATCGGAGCGGGGAGCTCCACGGGTCCTAGACCTTCGGATTCGACAACAATGGCATGGGGGGCGGGGGGGGGGGGGGGCTCTAGCTCTGCTGCGAAAACGAGCGGCGGAGGGCGCACTTCAGCCTCGGTGCGGATGGCGGTGGAGAGGCGGAGGCCACAACAGAGGAGAGAGAAAGAAGAAGCAAGGTGTGGTCTTCGAGATGGCGAGAGGCAGTGGAGGTGGATGCAGTTCTTGTGTGTGGCAGACAGGGGAAGAAGGGAACAAGGATAAGAAAAAGAAGGACATTTGGGTCTTTTATTTGTTTTGTCCACTATAAGGAGCTATTTTGTCAAACTGGGTACCAAAACGGTTCCAGCTCCACAAGAAGAGCCGTTCATGGTGTTGAAACCTCAAAAAATGGCTTCATTAGTAGTGAAGTTGAGCCATGTCAAACGGGGCCTTAGTCAATCCTCATTAGTTACGCACGCTGGTACTAAAACCTGATTAGAAAGAAAATGAAGCAAGGATGATATATATTTAATTTGTCATAAGGTCTTCAGGATGCACTCCACTATCATTAGCTTCTCAACCATCTCACAGATGATCATACACCATCAGATTTTGGACATGAGCTTTCCAAGCAAAAGAAAACGTAGAAAAGATTTGGAGATGAGCTAGACCATGTTCTCTACGGCGCTAACGTTGTCCTGTCGCGCGTCGTCAGTCACAACAAAAGCTGCCCTACAGAGCGGGCAGGTGCTGTTCTGCCGCAGCCACTTGGCAGCGCAGAGCTTGTGGAACACGTGCCCGCACCCCGGCAGGACGCCGCAGGCCTCGCCGGTCTCGTAGGGCGCCACGCAGATGACGCACGTCTCCCTGTCGTCGTCGCCGGCACCACCAGGTAGTTCCTGGTACGGGACGTCCGGTATTCTCTCCAGCACCTCCTCGATGGACAGCGCCGGCGTCTTGGCGCCGCCGCGGAGGCTTCGCCGGAAGGCATAGATCACCTGGCAGACGACGTTGATAAGCACGGCGACGGCCACCAGCCCCAGGAAGATGACTAGTCCCCAAGTGATCCAATCGCCGAACTCGTCCCAACCCATCATGGTGGCAGGCCGTCGCTCGAGCTGATCCTCATCAGATTGGTCTAGGCCGGGCCTTGCTGTGTATGTTATTAGCAGAGCAGTACGTACGTAGCACGGATTAGGATCGGACTTGGATTAGTCACGTACGTCCGATCGATCCTCTTGCAATCATACATCGACGTCGACCGTCCTGACGTACCACGATCGAGTATGTAGACGTACGTGATATGCGGTAGGAAAAAAATTTCGGTCCCCGGTGATAAATATGAAATTTCAGAAATATCAGGTTAAATTTAAATAAATTCAAATTATTTTTTAAAAAAATTAGCATCATTTCACTAGAAAAACTCTCTAATCCATCATTCATCACAAATTTATATAACATCGACGAAATAACACAATATATCACCGCGGTAATACAGCGGGCTGACAAGGTGGGCGAGCTGTATATGCTAGTGCTATCGAATGTATGAGTGAGAAAATTAAATAAATCTAAAGAAAGTTAGGGCTTCAATAAAACTAGAGGATATGGAGGGTTATTTTAGTGTGGTTTGGTGTAATTTTGGAGCGGAAGATGAATTTAACCAAAAAATTTTAACCGATATAAAATTTTTTCGGCCCTCAGTGAAAAAGGTGATATTTCGGCGATATTTCGCCGAAATTGTAAACCCATTGATACGATTGAGGGTTTACTGGTACTTTACTATAGTGCAAAAGAAACATGCATCTTGAGCTGGCTGGCTCGACGATCTAACCATGACGACGAACGATCTAGCGCGGCTTTGCTCATCTGGCTCGGGTGCGTTTTTCTGGTCATCGTCGTAATGGCCGCCTTGCTCCTGCAGTCAACGACAGGAGGACGACAACAACCGGCGGCAGGAGGCAGCGGCGGCCACGGTGCAGATGGCGGCCATGGCCGCGGTCCTGCAGATGGTACCCTCCATGTTGTCGAGGGTCCACTCGCGGATGTCGCCATCGTGGTCCATCAGATCGGCCTCGTCGTCCTCGCTGAGTTACTCTTGGTTGAGGTCCAGCACGGCGGGCCAGCCGGAACGAGCATGACCTCAGGCGTGGATGCCGGCAAGGAGCGCGCGCGAGCCAGCGGTGGGAGACGCAGACCTAGGCGCGGGCGGTGGAGAATCGAGTGTTGGAGTCTTCCAAAACACTCGGTTGCCGTTTAGTGTTGCGAAAACAAACACAATTTTTTATAAAAAAAAGAACATGCATAAAACCATAGTATGTATTACATATTTACATCTCATACTGCAGCGGAACTGAATGATCTGAGGCCGGTGTAGCTAGCAAGCTAGCGCGTGATGCCGGCGTGGGTGGCGAACGCCCAGAGCGTCGTGATGAACTCGCCGCCCTTGGCCAGCGCCATGGCATGGCCCTCCACGTTGTCGGAGGGCGCGACATAGATGGCCACCTCCGTCCATAGCTCGGCCAGCAACGCCCACGCCTCCTCGACGGTGCGGCATTGCTCCACCAGCTGCTTCCCGAGCTTGTCGCCCATGCTCGCCACCGTCTCCGCCTTTTTGCCCCGCGGCCACTTGTTGCTCCGGACGTCGCGCTTCACGGATTCGTACACGAGCTTCGATCCCTCCACGTCCCCCGGGAGGAGCTCCGGCGCGCACGCCACCAGGTGCGCGCAGTATCGGGATAGCGTCCTCGCCACCGTCGTCGTCGTCGTCGCCTCCTCCTCCTCCGTGCTCGTCGCTTGTGATCCTTGTACCGCCGGCGAGCTTTCGGGGTCCAAGATGCTGGTGGCAATGTGCCACACGAGGATGACTACAGTGATGCTCCTGCTCTTGCACGCCCACTCGAGCTCCGTGCACCCGCGCCGGCGCAGCACGGCGGCGCCGTTGCTGAGCGGCTCGCCGCCACATTTGGCCCTGAGGGACCTGAAGACCACGCGCCTCACCTCCTTGGGCACTGGCACGGGCGGCATGCCGAGGAAGAACGGGAGCGGCAGCAGCTGGGAGACCATCACCCTCAGAGTATGGAGGCGGCGGCGCCGCAGTCCGAGGACGCAGAGCTGGTTGCACCTCGCGCCGCCGCGCGCCGGGCCGACGCGCTTCACCCACAGCAGGGCGCCGAAGGCTCGCCGCACACACCGCGATGACTGCCATCTGGGCCTGCGCGCGTACGAGCACAGCAGCGACACCAGGAAATTGTCCGAGAGCACGTAGACGACGAACTCCCAGGCCTCCATGAGCAGGAACGTGTACAGGAGCAGGAAGCACACGGTGATGTTGATGGAAGTGAAGCTGACGGCGAGGCTCTTGAGGAGCTTGCGGCAGAGGCACTTGAAGAAGCCGGCCGCCATCGGCGACCTCTTGACGACGTCACGGGCGAGGCAGCCAACCACGGTCAAGACCTGGGCTTGGCCAGTGACGTAGAGGCCCATGAGTGCTTGGTTCACCACGATGAGGAGCACTAGGATGCAGTTTCCGACCAGGAACCATGGGCCGCTAGACAGCACGGCCGGAACCACCGACGCCGAGTGGTAGTAGTTGCCAACTAAATTGAGATCGCGCTCGATCACATGGAAAGCCCTCTCGGCGGCCTCGTCGTCGACGTCGTCGTCCTCCTCCTTGCGGTCTCCTCCGAGGCATCCAAAAATGAAGGCACGGTTCTTTCGGGCGACACCATCGTGCACTGGAAGGTTCTCGAACCTCGCGCGCAGCAGCTTGAAGAGTGCTAAGGAGAGGCAGAGATCTTTCAGTGCAGGATGGGCATCGAGCAAGGGGTCAGCCGCCGGTCTGCCGCTATTCCCGCATTCAGCGAGCTCCCATATCGCGGCCTGCCTTCCACTTGAGCTTCTCCTCTCCCATGACCGCATACCAACACTTGCTCAGAAGTGCGGCACTGCTTGTGCCGTCGGCTGCTTGGTCGCCATCTTTCATCTCATCTTCTTCCTGTGCCATCATCTGGGCAGTGTAGCCGACTATGAGGTGCGGGTTCTTCCCAATGGCGAAGGAGCTCTTGGCGATCTCCACGGCGGCGACTCTATGGGCGGCCTTGGCGATGGTGAGCGCCCAGAGGACGATGAAGCCCGGCTTCCGGAACCCATGCACGTTGGTGTATATGAGGTAGCCGATCCAAGAGATGCGGACGAACTGGTCGATGCCGCCCCACAGCGTCTGCTGGTGGACGGCCCGCAGCGGCGACGAGCTCACGGCGGCGAGCATGGCGTCCACCTTCTTCCGGAAGAGCTCGACCAGGAGCATCCAGATGAGGATGACGTGCGCGTAGAAGGGCAGATCGCCGCCGCTTCTCCCTTGCTTGGCCTGGGACAGCATGTAGGACATGAGAGGGAGGAAGAGGGACAAGGACGCGTAGAGGAAGATGCCGACGGCGGGGGTGATGAAGATGCCCCGGCCGGAGACGCGGCTGACGAAGCTGAGGACGAAGAGGAGGCCGCCGAGCACGAACATGACGGCCGACGCGAGGAAGATGGCCTCCTCCGCCCTGTGGCTGCCGGGCGGCTCCAGGGCGTAGACGAACAATGGGAGGTTATCGCCATGGCAGAATCCGTGGATGGAGGAGTTGCTCGAGTCAATGTCGCAGCGAAACATCTGTCGTCTCGGCGTCGGCGTTAGCCTCCTCCTCCTCCTCCACCACCACCACCACCACCATTGCAACTATATATGCAACCAGCTCCCCCTGCTTCTCCGACTTGAGGTCCGCTAGCTACTGGTACTGGATCGTGAGGTTGCTTCGTTGGTGGCCGGCCGTACGTGCTCCGGCGAATCAGTGCAGAACAAGACACAACGACGACAACCCAGGCGAGAAGCCTTAAGATGGACGAAAAGCACGCTCCCCGAGAATAAAGGCTAGTATTCTCATAGGAGTAATTAAGAACAATATTCTTGTCCTTGCGTTGTTTCTGCATTGTGCTTTACAAACAGAATCAGTATATATTCGTAGAGTGCAGGGCTCGCTCGGCAGGAGCTGGAATGCGGTCTACCTCAAGCAGCTAAATAAAGGTTGCCCGAGTGATTCAGGGCTCTCGTCACCCGAATTTACAGCCGCCGTCCGATCTCTTTTAGTCCCTGTCGCTGTCGCAGAGCATTTCATTTCCCTTTCCGATTTTTGTTTTATTTTCGCATTGATTATTCGTCTTTGTTTGTGTTGGCGAAAACAAAACAAAGACATGGAAATAAACTAGTATCTTGGATACACATGCCCACAAAGGTTACAAAATATATGCCCGCTACAGCTTTATGTTCTTCTGTCTTCCCCATATGAGGTACAACTCATTACTAGCATTTGGCACATCATATTTTCGCGACCAGTGCATCTCACATCACACAGACGATCAGAGGGTGCTCTTAGAATGCATCCCACGAACATGACGTTGGCTTCCGTGAACTTCCTTTGAACATCAATGCCAAGCTTTGTGTCCCGCACAGGGAAAAAAATATCGGCCGGTAGAATTCGAAATTTCCGAGATATCCCGTTTACCGGCTGGGTCTAAAATTTTTCCTCTATCATCTGAAATTTTCATATTTTAATATTTTGTCATCCAAATAGACGTCAAAGTCCACCTAATACTCTAACCTTAATCCATGTTTAATTTTCTCTCCCCTTCTCTTCTAAGTTCAAGTTGCCACCACCGCAACACACTCAACACGCTTCAGCCATGTCACTGCCCTCCTCATTGAATAAGCAATTGATAATATGTTTTATTTAGTTTTTTATGTTAGATTGTTTAGAAATGATCTATGTGCTTTCCTGAACAAAATGTGTCATTTTTTGTCTAAATTTCTTCCGAAATTTTATTTCTATCCCAGATAAATTTCCGATATATCCGATATTCCTGTTTATTGGTGAACACCGAGATTTTTAAAATACCGGTAGAGAAAACCTTGCCACACATGCATAGCCAAAAACCAAAGACGGACTTGTTGGGGATGTGCCATAGGAGGCCATGGACCGAGACCGCCCCTTGTGTGTAAAAGAGACCCAACCAAGGGTCGAGGGGCTCATTTGTGAGGTCTAGGGACCTATTTGTAATATTTAAGTGCAGCTGCAATCAAATTTGAGAAACTTTCGATCACAGACGTTTTTATTTATTTCCTGCAACGCATGGGTTAACTGTACCCACTAGTAGAAACCATAATTACCTTGAGGGACAAAAACAACCAAAAAATACCAAAAATGTTAAGTAAATGAATATTGACCACAAACCATCAAGCAACATCCGTTAAAGAATATAGGGTAAGGGAAATGATTTTTTTTAATGTTTTGGCCCTCAAGGCTAATTTCCTTGGAGGTTGGCCTTCAAGGGAACTAGGGCAACAACAAATTTGCCAAAGTGACAAGGAAACACTTCAACCATGAAGTAAAGAACTTTCCTTGGAGGCAAGCAACTGCCAAGGAAATATTCTAGACTGTCAAGGCAAAAGCAATTTCCTTGGCTACCCTTGACCTCTAAAGAAATTGTGTTTTTTCTTGATTACCATTAGCCACCAAGGTAATTGTATTTCCTTTGGAGTTAGCCTTTTCAGACCGTCAAGGCAAAAAAGCTATTTCCTGGGATGCCCTTAACTTCCAAGGCAATTGTGATTTTCCTTTACTACCATTAACCACCAAGGTAATTGTGATTTCCTAGGGGATTAGCCGACCATCATAGCAAAAAGTTATTTCCTTGGCTGCCCTTAAACTCCAAGAAAATTGTGATTTTTCTTGACTACCATTAACCACTGAGGTAATTCTGATTTCCTTGGGCGTTAGCCCCTCTAGTCCGGCAAGGCAAAAACCTATTTCCTTCGCTACCCTTAAAATCTAGTGAAATTATTATGATTTTCCATGACTACCAGTAACCACCAAGATAATTGTGATTTCCTTGGGGGTTAGCCCCTCCAAACCATCAAGGCAAAAAGCTATTTCCTTGGCTGCCCTTAAACTCCAAGTAAATGGAAATTGTGATTTTCCTTGACTATCATTAACCACAAGGTAATTGTGATTTCCTTGGGGGTTAGCCCCCAAGGACAAGCATACTCCAAACAAACAAAACTTGTCATAATCAATAAACTCCAAGATTCGTCTATTGGCACATGATGACATGTATATATACATTTTACGCAAATTTTGCTCCAAGACATAGATAAAGGTGGAATTGGCCAGTTCACACCGCCAACATCAAAATTCGTCAGGTACCAATATAAAATCACGATCATTTGCTATAGGACACCGCAACCATTATTTTATTGTTTTTCTCAGATCTAAGGAGAGAGAAGGTGGTGAAATGTCCTTTTGACCCCTATCTTCGCCCTCTTGCCCTTCTCCTTCCCCTGGAAGCCATGCACCCTCCTGAGGTTGCCATCAAACCTGGCGTTTCCCTCACCCATGATCATCTTCTCCCTCATCCTACTCACCGGCAGCACCAATGACACGGGCACCAGCGCCGTTCGCCCCATCGTCTTCCTGCTGCCGGTGTTTGATGACCGACAACTCATCATGGGGTCACCCAGGACAATGATTGATGGGCTTCGGCGTATGCAGAACTCGACAATAAACCCAGAGACAACATTTATACTGGTTCAGGCCATTGAATAGCATAATACCCTATGTCCAGTTAGGCGTGAGGCCTTGTGTTGGATTGTTGTGTATGATGTGTTGGTACATCTGCTTTCTGCCGATCTAGAGAGCCTTGCCCTCCTTTATATATATAGTCTAGGAGGCAAGTCTCCTAGTCAGTTACAATGTAAGAGTCCTAGTAGGATTACAAGATAGCAGTCCTAGTCCACATATGGAGTTGTTTTGCCAAACTAGGGTACCAACACAGCTCCTGCTCCACGAGAAGAGCCATTCATGGAGCCAAAGCCCTAAAAAACCGCTTTACTAGTGAAGTGGAGCCATGTGAAACGGGCCTTAGTCGATCCTCATTAATCACGCAGTCATGTTGATAATAATACCTGATTAGAAAGAAAATGAAGCAAGGACGATATATATTTCTTTTGCATTCTCTTTTAATTTGTCATAAGATCTTCAGGATACACTACAATATCATTAGCTTCTCAACCATCTCACGGATGATCACGAACCATCAGATTTTGGACATGAGCTTTCCAAGCAAAGAAAACGTAGAAAAGATTTGGAGATGAGCTAGACCATGTTCTCTACGGCGCTAACGGCGTTGGTCTGTTGGGCTTGGGCGTCATCAGTCACGGCGAAAGCTGTCCTACAGAGCGGGCAGATGCTGTTCTGCTGCAGCCACTTGGTGGCGCAGAGCTTGTGAACATTGGTGGGCCCAAAGGGTAGTCCAGGTAGGCACGGGACTACCCTAGAATTCGGTCCAAAGATTTGTTAGTACTTCGCTCAGCCCACGAGCATTTGGCCCATTCATCCTGTCCCGACCATAAGCAGCTGCCTCCCTTCCCTCCTGGCACTCGCAAGTCGTGAGCAGTAGTCGCGCCGTCGCAGAGGCGGACTAGCGGAGAAGTCGCGCTCGCGCACGAAGAGGAGTGGAGCCGTGGAGGAGCCAGCCGCCGCCCGTCGGCCGCTGTAGCGCCGCCCCATACCGCGTCCCCGCCCGCCAGCACCGGCTGCTGGCCTTCGGCCTCCCCCACCTTGCGCCCCTGCGCCCCTGCCTCGACGGACGACGGGTGACGGCAACCACGATGGCACGATCGACTACGTAGATGTACGTGATACGCGGTACGATTGAGGGTTTATGCTACTTTATTTACTATATTGCAAAGAAAGATGGGCGTGGCAAGCGCCCAAACTGCCGGACGCTAGCCCCCCGTCGGGACACCCACACCGTTGCCCCTTGTCCTGCGCCTGCCTACCCACGTCTCGCCTCCTGCCAATGGCGCAACTTGAACCTAAATACAGGAGGGACCAGGAATGCACAATTAAGAAAATTAGCTATTTAATTGTTTAATTAAGCTATGTTGATTACTATTACTTAAAGGAAGCTTCCAAAAGCAGGGGTGGCCATGGCCCACTAGCTTTGGCCTTCACTATCCTCCGTCACTGCCTGCTGCGTCCACCCACAAGCACGTGAGCCCCGCCCGCGCCAGTGGGGACCGCCTCCGCCTACGCTCGCTTCTCGCACCTGACACTAAGGCGAGACAGCAGAAAGGCGAGGAGAGAGATGCAACGTCCGATCTAGTTTTGAAACATCCAAACGCAACAATTGCAACATACGCATGAAAACAAATGAAACACGCATCTGAAACACTTGCAAAAACACACGAAAAACACTTGAAACCACTGTAAACATATGCAACATCCAGATAAAACACTTACATCATATGTATGAAAACATATGTAACATCTAAATAAACATACTTGCAACGTACGTCGAAAAAATAGATGAAACATTGAGAATAGGAGCTTGCAACATACGTGTACAACAATTGCAACATGTGTAACACCCGATCTACTTTTGCAACATGAGTATAAAACACTTGCAACATACCTCTGAAACAATTGAAATACTTAAAACAGACTCTTGCAACATGCATTTTCAGTGCAACATCTCCTTGCTGCTTGTGAGAATGGATCCTTGTCAGCGTGTGGAGTTCCATCACATCCGTCACGGGCTGCACGTGAACGAGTTCTCCGTCTCGGCCATGGTGAACTGGATAGAGGCGAGCACGAGATGTGCGTGGGCGGGCTCTGCCTGGGCTGTTGTGAGCTGCATGCGGGCAAGCTCCACACCCGGCCGCAGCGAGCTGAGCAAGCGGAGGGGGAGGTGTTCCTAGCCACCGACCATGCGTTTGCCCCCGTGGTGGAGGCGGCAGGGGTCTCCCACTCCACGGCCGGTGGGGCTCATGCGTATGTAGATAGCAGTGGCACTTGTGCAGACGCAGCCGCTAGTAGAGCTCGTGCCTACGTGATGGAAGGGTGGACGGCGCGGTGGAGCCGATACGGTTGGAGAAGATAATATGTCGCTCTTTTTTCTTTTCTTTTTTGTGAGAAGAGCAGGCCCGTGGCCCGGTCCGCAACCCAGCTAATAGCATCCGGACGGATGGACCTGGGATGAAGCATTATATCGAAGGAAGATGCACCTTGAGTTCGTTGCAGACTCGACGATCTAACCATGACGACGGACGACCTAGGGGCTTTGCTCGGCTTCCTCGTTGGCGTTTTTCTGATGATCGTCATAATGGCCGCCTGCTCCTACAGTCGACGCCGCCAGGAGGACGACAACAACCGGCGGCAGGAGGCAGCGGCGGGCATGGCCGCGGCCCTGCTGGACTCCGTCTCGCACCCTCGACGGAACGCTGGCGCTGCCGGCGGCAGCGACGACCACACGTCGGCTGCGACGACGACGGTAGCAGATCAGGCGGCGTCGGCGGCAGCGGAGGAGTGCGCGATCTGCTTGGTCCAGTTCGAGGACGGCGACTGGTGCAGCGTCATGCCCGGCTGCCGCCACGAGTTCCACCGGAGCTGCATTACCAAGTGGCTGACGGCAAACAACAACACGTGCCCACTGTGCAGGGGTCAACTAGAATGGATTGCTGTTACTCATGATCATGACATGGCGGTGTAGCTATCTATAATATGTACGCCCTACCTAGCATCTTCTACTTGAGTAGTAGGAGTACATTATTTGTGTACAGATCGAACTTCATTTCACGATGCTTTTTTATGGTTTGATCAGTAATTCAGTACATTGGTATAGTTTCAGCAAGTAGGTAGCCACGCATCAACGCCTCATCAGCCACATCGGTGTAGGTTCTTTATGTGCTCTTCGACTTCAACAGTAAATACATACTCCTCAAGTGGTCAATCTGTTTTAGAACAGCTCCGATTACCATGAAAATAACTCCTCAGAGGCGCTCGGGGTTGCGTGTTTCATTAGCACAGAAAATGAACTAGAACTGATGCTATGCAGAGCGAAGAAGAAGTATTTCCCCGAAATTCAAGAATGGATAAACCGATTAGATTAAGTTGGAGGCCACCTGTGTACCCCCTGTTCCTCTTCTTTTTTCCTTTTTTAGTGCCTTAGCTTCCCCCCTTTAATCTCATGTCTACTGCCTGTTTGTATTGCAATTTTTTTACTAATTAATTTAATCCAGTAGGGGCTCCTTACCCCTCCTGTTCTTCAAAAAAAAAAAAGCAACCAGAGAGGAGGCCGGTAGGATCTTCAAAACAACCAAATCTTATCCCTAACAAATAGATAAGTACAGATAGATCCTTCCGGCCTAACCATGTCTAGGTTGTTAGCAAGATTACCAAACACACGCACACAATAACTAACTTCAACGTTGCCAGATCCAAAAACGAAGCCAGCCAGATCCATCGCCAGCAGCGCCATGCCGCCATGCATACATGCTCCGGAAGAAAACGAAACGAGAAACGCGGCTATAGCTGGCTACACCTAGTCCTCTTGACCTCTTCCGTGCTAAAATCCCAACGACGTCTTCTTCTCGGGCTGCCATAAATCCCTATAGGATTAAAAAAAATTATAACTTTTCTCTGTGAAAATAAACAAGTACCGTTTGGTTTAGAAAAGTTGTATTTTTATAACTTTTCTGTATCATATTCATATATCACCCTAGAACAAGTAAATAATTCTATCACTTATGGAAAAATAACAATAGCAATTTCCAAATTATGATTCTCATGTATCTTTTCAACGACCATAACTTCCCTCTAGCCCTTTTGCTTCGCTTGCCCCTCCCCCCCCCCCCCCCCCCCTCGCTTCTTTAATTTGCTAACAAATAATGTGCCACACGGGTGTCAGACATGACCACAAATAACTAGACCACTAGGGATGGCAATTCTACGCTCTCGTGCAGGTACCCGTGGGTACTGTACCTAATTGGTGTAGGTGTGGATACAAAATTCCACTTATGGGTTTCGGTATGTCGCTTAACCTGTTTATATAGTGCTAAAAATAGGTGTCAAATAGTGCAATGCTCTAATTTAATATTTTTTATTTTCTAAAATTTGATAGAATTAATCTAGAGTTCATACTAAATTTGTTTGGGATGAAAAATAAAAATTTATAAATTAAATAAATAATTGACATAGATTATAAATTTATTTTGTTACATTTTTGTTGGAGTGCATTAATTTTATTGTGTGAAAATGATTTACTAAAGTCTTGGTTAAGCAACGAATATGTATTTATTGTATTCTCAAAATAGATTATTAAGTTTTGTTTCAAAAACAAGTTTAATTATAAATTTAAAAGTTTGTTTCCAGAAGTTGGTAAGTTTCAAAACAAAAATATTCTAAATAAGTTTCAAAAGTTGTTTGGTTCATAAGGTTTGAATTCGATTTTCAAAATAGATCTAAAAAATAATAAAAGGATTAAAAACTTTCTCTTACTGTTTTGGGCATAAATCCTTCGACACAGTCTACCAAAGTTCTCTTCTTTCTCCTGTTATCATAATTCCTCTTCAGCCCGTAGATCTTGCCCTCTCGAGCCAAAAGCTCGGTTGGCCCATCATCCCTCCATCACCCATGTCCCTTTTCCCTGAGCTGCGGCCTATTTCTCATACCAAAAGCCCACACGCCAAGCTGTTTATTTATTTCTATTTTAACCGTTTATTTTGTTTTATTTTCTCCTCCTATTTATTTCTTCCTCTCTTTTTAGGTCTCTCCCTCACACGTTCTCTCACACACGTCGCGTCTCTCATCTGTGACTCCCTAGCCGTCCATCGTGCTGTACTCCCTTACCCACGCCTCGCACTACCAGAATCTGCTTCTTTGCCGAACGCTAGAGACTTTGTCGAGTGTTTTTTTTCAGACACTCGGTAAAGAAAGGCTTTGCCGAGAGCCAAATAAAAAACACTCGGCAAAGAAGGCTTTGCCGAGTGTTAAATAAAAAACACTCGGCAAAGAAGTTCTTTGCCGAGTGCCAAAAAAACACTCGGCAAAGGCTTCTTTGCCGAGTGCCAAAGTAAAACACTCGGCAAAGCAATTTTTCAAACCAAGTTTTGGTGCCCTAAACGAATTCAAATAAAAAAGTTTTCAACTACAAAGTTTCATAACTTCTTATGATTTACAAACTTTATATTGGTCATTTCTTCATTCAACAAAGTAATAATTACGTTGTTCACAAAATCTATGTCTCGTGTAGTTTTGTCAAACTACAAGAGAGATATATAAGATTTGTGAACAATGTTAGCACCACAATTTCGGATGAAAAAACTTTCTAAATGAAGTTTGTGGATCTCGAAAGGTTATGAAACATTGTAGTTGACCACTTTTTAATTTGAATTCATCTTGTCATGCAAAACTACGTTTGAAATTCAAAATTTCAAATTTCAAATTTTTCAAAAGACCTCGGATGGAAAAACTTCCTAAATGAAGTTTGTAGATCTCGAAAAGTTATGAAACATTGTAGTTAACCACTTTTTCATTTGAATTCATCTTGTCATGCAAAACTACGTTTGAAATTCAAAATTTGAAAATTTGAATTTTTCAAAAGACCTCGGATGAAAAAACTTCCTAAATGAAGTTTGTAGATCTCGAAAAGTTATGAAATATTGTAGTTAACCACTTTTTCATTTGAATTCATCTTGTCATGCAAAACTACGTTTGAAATTCAAAATTTTAAAATTTGAATTTTTCAAAAGACCTCGGATGGAAAAACTTTCTACATGAAAAATGTAGAGCTTGAAAAGTTATGAAACTTTGTAGTTTACAACCTTTTGATTTGAATTCGTTTAGGGCCTCAAATAATTAATTTTCACTTCATTTAGTATAATATTTGAGTAACCGAAACGGCATATAGACGTATGTGAGTGTATAGTGCAGGTGGCAGAGGAGGTATCGCTGAGAGAGAGGTCACGGGTTCGAATCCCGCTGACCGCGTAGCCTCTGCCGTGGGCCCCTCCCTCGATTAAAACAAAAATTTTCAGGTTTTTTTCACATTTTTTTATTTTGCGCTTTGCCGAGCGTCAGACAGACACTCGGCAAAGGCTTTGCCGAGTGCCCGATAAACGGCTCTCGGCAAAGAAGCTTTTGCCGATCGGATTTTCGCCGAGGACGCTTTGCCGAGAGCTGCGCTCGGCAAAGGCTTTACCGAAGACCTTAGAGGCTTTGCCGAGGCAAAGCAGCCAGCTCCAATAGCGTCGCCTGCTGCTGCAGGCGATCTTACACCTGCACCTCACACCTCTACCGCGCTCTCGTCCTCCACCTGTTGTCGCGCACCTCTCCTGTCTGCGTGTCGGACGCAACTGCACCGCCCCGTCCTCCCCACACCTTGTCCACACGGAGGGTGGCATTCTGTGGAGGCGCCACATGCACAAACGGCGGGACTGGGTGCACCCGCACACCCATGTGAGAGCATAAGTAGTGCAGCTTCAAGCTCGGAGCGGGTGGAACTACACCTGTTTGGTAGAAAAAGTGATGTAGCGTTCAAGAGTTAGTGATGAAGTTTTACCAAACAGTCCCTAGAACGGATGGTATATAATATTGACTAGCAAATGTGCCCGTGTATTGCAACGGAAATACAATGCCATGATATTACAAATATGAGCATGTGTTGCATTGTTATCTAAATATAGTGTCATGATAATATACGTATGTAAACATGTGTTGTACTGTTGCCCATGTTAAAATACACTGCTTTTTACCCACTTTGAGATGGCAGCGAAGATCGGACTGTTGAGTTCATCAATGGAAAACTTTTGCTCTATGGAGCTTCGGACCTTAGGTCAATTCTCATGCGACAAGACGATGCGCCTTGCAACAGTGGCAGGCGCGGTGAATGGCAAGCCATAAGAGAATGCATCCAGGGGGGTATGCATGGGAGCATGACGCCGTAATCACCTCCGCCTCCGGCAACGTGGACTGGCCCACCTCATCGAGGTAGACCGCACAAAGCATGAATGAGGCCTCCGACGATGGCGCGCTCGCGGCCTCCACCTTGCCACGAGCATCACCAGCCGTCATTGCCGCCTCCAACACGATTGCGGCCGCTGAGCCCGTAGATCCTTGATGTCTGCAGGCCTCCGGAGACGCCTTGTTCTCGGCACAAACTGGTGCCACTCTATGATGGCGCCGTCGCCTGGAGTCTGGACGTCTGGTGCCGGAGTTGGAAATTTAGAAATTGCATGTTGTCACTAATAGGATTCCCAAATTAAATGTTGATGAAGCAAAACCGACTTAGAATCTCTAAGCATATTAACAACTGATAACTATCTACGGTTGATTTGTCCTAACTTCCATCCATTCATGTACTATTGAAATGTAATCTCTAATTCACACTTTCTTTCTGTAACTGCACTGTGTATAGCATGCAAATATAGATCAAATGAGTCAACTCATCTGCGCTACTTCTGTCTGGTCTATATAATTCGAAAGATAACCATTTCACCTGCTATTTGCTCATCTCAAGTAAGCAAAATAAGTCTCCTGGCCAGCAGTCACCTATACACACAATCAAGTGGACAAATATATTGATCAAATGAGTATAATCCTTTTGTAATTGTGAGATGACATGTTTGACCGAAAGAATTGTTATGGAATAATACACTACAATCTTGAGGTATTTTTTGGTTTGGTTTCTCACACATCAAAAGGAAAACAGTGCTCTCTAGTTGTGCCTGTGCGAACAATCGTCTCATACTGTAAATGCAAGAAATAGGATAATTGGAAAGTGAAGTATTTCATCCAGTGTTTAGTGAAATAACAATTAGTTAGCTAGACCTGTTTAGTACACGTATCACAATTACATCCTAAAATCTAATCTATATGCTTGCAGCAGCGAACATGTAGAATCAAAGAAAATGTGTCAAGTATGACTCACCATCCTATGACAACTTCAACAGTTAACCAGAAATTGCCTTTTCTATATATGAAAAATGGCCCAACTGAACATCTTGTTGTATGAGCTACTTCATGAAACAAAAATTGTAACTTCATTGAGCTTTTTTGTTGCGGTATTCAGTTATCTTTCCTTAGTACAGTCCAATTTTACACAAATTAGATTAAGATATCTTACACTTACCAAATAGTGAACAACATTATATGCATTAACTTTAGCAGCATTTGCCATGGATAGCAAGATATCTGATCTAATAACGTGCAAATAAAAGAAAGGAAATACTATGTTCTGACACCTAGCATAGAAAAACAATTGTTTATACCTATCACTGTTGCACGAATCTTAGGATGTGGGCAAAATTGCCCAGCCATAGGAATTGATGAGCAGTTCGGCCCTGGCAAAATTCAATTCAGTCAACAGCTCTCATGTGAACAGACATGCAAATTGGCAGTAGTCTCTCTCCCAATCCTACAGAGCAAAAGCATCCATTCAGTGAATCTAATTGAACTGCTGACTTGTGAATATTTGAGTTAATCTCTGAGTATTTGACACAATGCAAATCATGTCAATCCTTCCGGTTGTTGCACATGGATCATAGACATAAGAAATTACAAAGGAATTTGAACTCACCTGCAGCCTTGATTTAACAAAGAGACTGAGTGCTGGTTCAAAAGGGTTTTGGATTTCTCGTATAAACTTTGTGCCACTTTGGATGATTGTTGGTATTTATTAAGTGCAAATAAAATATGAAGGATTCCGCAAGCGCACAGAATATACCAGTGTAGTATTTTACCGGGAGTATTCTAGGTATCGTTATTTATATTTTACCACAGGGAAACAATGGAGTAAAAACTTAATGGATAGCAATGGAAAGACTACTAACCAACATACCGACACAGCTAGAGCAGGGGATAAAAGTAATAATAGGAGTTATGCAATAAGACACACAGGGGATAGGTCATCAAGGATAAGCTAGCTAACTTGGGAGGTCAACAAGTGAGGTAGATTCCTATGATACTTTTATCACATGGTTAAAGTAAACCCAACTATGTTAAGAATTACCTTACTCTTGTACACTTCGGGACGCCACTAGACAGAAAAGAATACCACAAAGGATACATATACTGACGTGACTACGGTCCTATAATTTAAGAACCTGCTCGATTCGATATGGACGGGGCTGTCACCTCCCGTAACTACCATACAATCAGGGAACAGGGTGTATTCACAGGCAGAGCATCGTGTAAGCACCACGCTTACAGAAGCTCAGCTAACTAGCCTAGTCGACAAACTAGAAGGCTAAGCGCTCTATGAACTAGCACACAAAGGTATTGATAAATTCAACTAGCAAGATATATTCAAAGTAAACATAGCCATGTAAATAAGAGAATAAGTATAAGTCTTACAAAATGTTGAAGTGAAGATACAAGGCTTTACCAAGCCTCCAAGACTAGATCCGGAACCTTGAGCAAGAGCCCAACTCGACCCCCTCTCTCTCTAGCTATTACATTGGAGAGTCTAGACCTAATCCTCCTAGTATATGAAGGAGGGGTTATCCTTTCGAGGGACACCTCTCAGTCAACTGAATGAATTGATCAATGAATAATGAATGAAACCCTGGGGTCTAGGGCTGTTTATATAGCCTCCTCAAATGCATCACGGCCGTCAGATCAAACCGACCTTGATACACAGTGTAGATTTATCCTCAAAGACGGTGGGGGCAGGATCCGCGAGACTGGACCTGATTGGTCCACGTAGGTGGGCGGGCGCCCACATGGACAGGGCGGGCGCCCTGCCTACGTGGCCAACCGCCCTCCGGTCTGGTTTGGTGTCTTCTGGAGTCTTATAGAGTATTCTTGTGCGTGAAGTCTTTCTCTCTATGTAAATCTTACATGTGGGCCTTCTTTGGTCATTTCCTGATAACCCCTGCAGAAATAGATATTCACCAAAACTCATGGAATTCTGTCAGTGTAACCCCTATAGCTAGATGATATTTATATTTAGGTCCTTTTTCATGCTATGTTAACGGTTAAAAATAACACTTATCTACCGTCAACAATGATGATGGTGGCGAGTCATGCTATTAAAAACTAAGACCATGGTATATATGTCACACGATTGAGAATCGGAGTAGAACAAAATTGTGTTAAAAAAAGAAGGCCGATTTTAATTGCATTCAGAAAAATAAAAAGAAAGACCTTGCCACGGTTGAGCGTGCAGGATCCACTCAACCTCTTCTTCCTCTAGATGGAAGAGGAACTCCAGGACCAGGAGCTTCCATGTCATCGACAGATAGAATATTATTTTGTAGTAGACAGAGAGGCTTCTGTATTTGCAAAAACATCTAAACTCTCATAATCATTCTATAGCATGGCAAAGTCATGAACGTAAAATTCATCTGACCAATAATTGAATTACACTTGTTTGGAATGATGATGTCAACATTCATGAAAAGCTTTACTTGGCTCAGCAGGAGTTTACTCTTCCTTTCTTCATGGAGATTGTGATGATTGGAGCCTGGTGTATTTGGAATGAAAGAAATGCTTTCATTTTCAACGGCAAAGCCCCCAATATTTCAGTATGGAAGAGAACCTTTAGAGAAGAAGTCCTAGTTCATTTCTGCAGAATCAAGCCTACTCTCCATCAGTCAATCAGAGATTGGCTCAATTCTTTGTAATTAGTAGTTGCTTTCTCTTCTTCTTCCCCGAGTTAGAGGTAGTTTCTTTTTTTGTGCAGCTTGCTAACCACTGGTTAGTCCCTCCTCTTCTTGCTTTCTATAAGTTCTTTTGTAACGGGCACCTCTTTTTTTGTTATTTAAAGCCGCCGGGGGGCTGTTGCCCCACGGTTTCCGTTCAAAAAAAAATTGAATTACACCAAACAGATCAATAGAAGTACCCATTACTTGTATTATACATCAAGCATCTCCAACAGATGATTCCAAGACTGACATGCAGATATCAGGAAGACACATCTTCCTGACGATGATTCCATGATATTCAGACTTCACTGAACTCTTCTGCCCAAAGTATATTTAGGTCCTAACTGAATGAACTTGGTCAAAATTCTAGACTCGGGGTGTTGTATGGAGGAAGGGTTGGTCAAAGCCACACCATCGCAGCATGATGGTGGCACCCAGCACACACAAGGAGCGGTCGTCGGCTTCACTGTTTGGAGGGAGAGGACAATCGCCTAGATATATAAAAGGATGACTTGTGGAGGTGTTGACCACCGCCGCATGCCTGGACCTGGACATTGGCTATCACGTCATGGAGAACCAAGTCGATTCCGTTCTCGGAGAGAGAGGATTATTGGAGAAGAAAAAATCCTAGAAAAAAAGGAAAAAAGAGCAACCTAAATCGAACACATCATGGAGAAGCAAGTCGATTCCGTCCGGACACCTGAGACATAGACGGATGTGCCTCGCGTGCGAGGTTCGGCAAGCAGTAATGCAGAGGATGGAGCAGGGCCGTGGATGGCTGACGGAGGCGGGGAGGCCGACGCAGATGTGCCGGCCGCCAGGAGGCCGAGACAGATGGACACGGCGAGGGATGGCGTGGGGCCGTGGACAGCGAGCGCTGGCCGTGCTGGCAGGAGCGGAGGTGGCGGCTCCACTTGCTGGAGCGGTGCCGGCGGTGGCTGTGCAGGCGGGGAGGAACGACGGCGACACTGGTGAGCATGCCTACGTGGCCTAATTGAATGGGCGGGACGAAAAAAAACGCTTGAAATTTTACCTTTTTATTATTAGGGATAGACTCTACGGGACACAAAGAGAAATTTTTCCTTCTTTGAATATAGGCATATCGCCCAAGTGAAAAAGGAAGTCTTTTTAGGTATATTAGTAGAATATAAAACAAATCCCTCCTCCAAAAAGATTACATGAAGCATAAAATGGACTAGTATGCAGTATGCTGGTCTTTTTTACACAATTACACGGATAATAAATCATCCTTATATCTAGCAAAATAGTATGTGCACCAAGCCTCATTCAACCATCGCAGCTGAGCCCTGCACAGTGGGCACGTGTTGTTGCACGTCATTAGCCACTTGGCAATGCAGTCCCTATGGAAGTGGTGGCGGTAGCAGCGAGCTGGCATGACGCAGCACCGGTCGCCGTCCTCAAACGGGCTCAGGCAAATCGCGCAGCCGTCGTCGTCGTCGTCGTCATCGTGTGATGCCGAATCCGAGTCAGAGGCGGACGAAGCAGCCCCGTATCGATACGTGATGAGGTCCAGCTGACCGAGGGCGGTGGATACCGTCGGCATCGCCTCGTACATTGGTTGTGGCGGCCACGGCGCGTACGTCGTCTCCGCTGACTGGCCCGCGTCGTCCGCCTCCGTGTTGTTGTCTACGGCTACATCGTTGGCCGCAACCACCTGCTGGGACGCGACCTCCTGGCTGTCCCGTCGCCGCTGCTGGCGGCGGCGCTGCCTTTGATTTCGTCGTCGTCGTCGTCGTCGTCTTGCGACCGGGGCGCGGCGCCAGCGCGCGGTGACCGCCTTGAAGAGGCCCGCGCACGATATCGTCAGCACCACGGCGCCGCCGGCGGCAGCCAGCCACATGGATCGGATCGGAGGAGAATCCAAGACTAGACTAATTGCGTTGCGTGCTTCTGCTCTGTCTCTGAGACACGAACGACACGAAAAAAACTCGTAGGAGTCTCGAGTCGTCTGGTATATTTATTCTAATAAAAAAATTGAACCAGAACAAGTTCGTGACTGATTATACCTTCTTCTCGGACTCGATCTGTTCATCGTTCGGAGTGCTATCGTGTGTTTACTTGGCTGGGCACCATAAGCGCATCAGAAACCCGGCGGGCGGCCAGCCAGCCACCAGAGACGCGGACACGCGACGACGACGAACGACCTGGCGGGTTTGCTCATCTGGCTCGGAGACGTATTTTTTCTGGTCATCGTCATGATCGTCGCCTGCTGCTACATTCAACGACGGGAGGACAACAACCGCCGCCGGCAGGAGGCAGCGGCGGTGGCACCCCACGCGCAGCCGGCGCCGGCGGTGCAAGCGGCCGCGGTGCAGATGGCAGCCATGGCTGGACTACGTCACGTACTGTCGCCAGCAGAACGACGCCGCTTCTTCTCTACTTCTACAAGCGGTGGTGGCGGCGGCGGCTACCATCCGTCGGCGGACGGGTGCGCGATCTACTTGGGCCAGTTAGAGGACGGCGACTGGTGCAGCGTGATGCCGGGCTGCCGCCACGAGTTCCACAGGAGCTGCATTGCAAAGTGGTTGATGGCGTGTAATAACACGTGCGTGCCCATTGTGTAGGGATCAACTGTAATGGGCTATTGCTCATGACATGGTGTAGATAAAGCAACTAGGGTGCCCTCGTTGCATCGGCTATATGTTTGTACGTATACCTCTATAAATATTTTTTTTGAAACAATATACCTCTATAAACATATCATCAAATTCAAAGGCTGTCGGAGGGTAGCATTGTAGTTGTAGCTCTTTGACTTCAACGGTGTAAAAATACTGCTCTCCCTGATTCATCAAATTATAAGTTGTTTTGACCTTTTTAGATATGTAGTTTTTATCTATTACATTTAGATATAGTAGTCCATCAAACTGTGTGTTGCACGGGCCTTTATTTGATTTTTTTTATTTAGTTGAAAATTGTTGTGTGAAGCAGGCAAGTTATTCTCAAGACACAAATAAATTATAGGAAAGACACATGCTCTACCGGCCCATGTTTTGAATATTGAACACAATAGATATTAAAAGAAAATTATGCAATTGTGAATTGTTGATTTCATTGTGTCTGTTGGCTCATTTTTTATGTCTGAGTTTTGAGTGCTATCGAACATCATATGGGTGTGTGTGCGGCGGTTATTATATTATTCAACTGTGTACAAAAAATATAAAAAATGTAATCGTTGGTTCACCGGGAAAAGAATTAAGATAGCATGATTGAGCATCCTAATTGATCTTGGCAACATCCTTACAGGTGGTAGAACACCAAATAGATGGTTTACTGTTTGTGCTCAGAAATCAGAAAGGTACCACATGGGACATAGGGGTGGATCTAGCGGTGGCACGGGAGGGGGCTCAAGCCAGCACCCCCTTACCACATGGGACATAGGGGTGGATCTGGCAGTGGGGCGGGCGGGTACCACACAGGACATAGGGTGGATCTAGCGTCTAATCAAACCGTAGGATCATAGCAATGGCAAGGAACGAGCAAGTCTGACTGTTTGAAACTTATGGAAAGAATGTTTCGGCTTGTATTCGACGATAAGGCGCGCTCACAACAAGAACACCTAGCTAGAAACGATCCAAAATAACTTACGAACTGCTACAACCTGTAGCACAAGAGGAACTGTAGTTTTTGTTCTCGACCTTTTTTTTAGTTTTTTTTCTCTCTAGTATTTTTCTTCTTCAATTTCTTCGTTTCACTGTTGGAACATCCGTGTAAATAGCTATTCCTTGCTTTTTTTTATGAATTCAGGAGGGGTTTCACGATACAAAGAATGTAACCAAAAAAATTAGCAAAATTATACAAAGTCTTCTGGCCATTGACTAATATGTGGATGGTAAGCAGCCTTTGCTCTAAGAATAACATGAGCAAACTCCTTCTTGAAGATGACTTTACAGCGCCGGAGAGAAGGTTGGATGCCCCTGAAGATGAGATCATTTCGAACTGACCAAATATTCCAACACATAGTAATTATTAGCCCTAGGCGTTCGGGTTACCCGAATTTTTCGGGTCGGATAGTTCGGGTAATAAGAAATTCGGGTAATGAAAAAAATTACCCGATTTCAACCCCGAAATACCACTACCCGAAATTTTGGGTACCCGATAATTCGGGTTCGGGTTCGGGTATTCCCAAACTACCTGATATTCAGAAAAAACAGCATATGTCGGGGGCTCGGTTGCGTTCGGGTAGGGTTCAGATGGGGGCGTAGGGGGATTTGGGGAGTGGGGTTGTGGGGATCTGGGGGCCACTGCCGCTCGCCCGCTCGGTCTCGGCTGGAGCCTGGAGTTGGCTGCGTTGCTAGGCTATGTGCCTGTGTAAGCTCCTGCGTAGTTGATGGGTTTTGAAAAGATCGGGTAAAATGGGTAATTCGGGTACCGGGCAGTGCTACCCGAATTACCCAAACTAATTTCGGGTATCTGGAATCACTATCCGAAGTAGCAATTGGGTAATTCGGGTCTAGGTAGTTCGGGTTCGGGTAATTCGGGTTCGGGTATTGGATAGCGGGTAATTTGCCCAGGGTGAGTAATTATAATCTCCAAAGCAAAAGGACAATAAAGCTGAGCTCTGAACATGACAATTGTGTCAAAAGGATCCATCATCTGAGGAACCACCAGACCCAGAGAAGCCCAAACAATCCTGTGCAAAGGGGCATATAAGGAATAGATGCAAAACAGATTCTTCAGTAGGTGAAGCTGCACATAAAACACAATTGTAATCTTCTAAAAACATGTTTCTTCTTCTCAATAGCTGCCTTGTGCTGAGCCTGTCTCGAAGTAGAAACCAGAAGATCTTTCGTTTATACTAGCGAATGAATAGGCAAAGCACCTGCCAATATGATGGCCAAACGGATGGCCCGGTCCTGGCACTGTTCGGCACGACACTATTAGACACTAACTCCCTAGCCATGTTGTGCCGCCCTCCGGGGACCGAGCCATGCTATGCCGTGTCAACGGCCAACGGGCACGATGGCCCGCCGGGCCCATGTCGGTCCAAGGTCGCTGCAGCCACGCCGTCACTGCCATGCCTCGCGCAAGCCATCTAGCCACACCGTGCCTCCGTGCTATCGTGGACGCCGACGCTGCGAACATGCCTCGCGCAAGCCACCGCGCCACCGTGCCTCCATGCCATTGCGAACGCCGTCGTCGTCCTCGGATACACCGCCAGCCTTGAGCCTCGCCGTCGTCGCCTCCCTGCGCGATCGCGCCGCCGCTCCAGATCCAGTGGATGTTCTCTAGCTTGTCGACGGCGGTGGATGCCGTCGGCACCGCAGCCGCGTATACGCGAGCATACGTGTCGATGGCGGTGCGCTTATGCTATGATGAGACAGGCACGGACGACGGACGGTACGAAATCTTCCAGGAGTCCGAGTGTCTGTTGACGACAACGACGTCTTATAGGTAATAGCAAACTTGTTGATTTGGATTATCCTTGTCGGACTCTCCTAGCAATTGTCCTGTTGTATTGTACCACGATCGAGTACGTACATACTACTACATGATATGCATGTCTTGTGTTGGCTTCTCTGCTGGACGATCTAATTAACCAGCACATATGACGAATTTTGACCTGACGGCTTTGCTCCTCTGGTTCGGCGACGCTTTTCTGATCATCGCGATAGTCGCCGTCTGCTGCTGCTACTATGGTCGACGAGGCCGGGACCTGGAGGAGGTCAACGACGACCGGCGGTGGCATCATGAGGCAGCGGCAGCATCCCACGCGCAACCGGCGCCGACGGCGGCCGCGGTGCAGATGGCGGCCATGGCTGTGGCCCTGCTGAACCACGTCACGCACCCACGCCAGAACGTCCGTGATGACGGCGGCGGCGATGATCATCCGTCGGCGGCAGCGGAGGACTGCGCGATCTGCTTGAGCCAGTTCGAGGACGGCGACCTGTGCAGCGTCATGCCCGGCTGCCGCCACGAGTTCCACAGGAGGTGCATTGCCAAGTGGCTCAAGGCGTGCAACAACACGTGCCCATTGTGTAGGGCTCAGCTGCAGTGGGATGTTGCTCATGACATGGTGTAGATACAATGGATGCCCCAAATTAAATGTTGTTGTTTCGTGCTTCAATTCCTCCGTCGTAATAAGCTTGAGCTTCCTAGGTTGTCTCGTGCTTCTTATGATCTTATCAGGCAGATATACAAATTCTTTTAATTTGCTCAAAAACATACATGTGACATTTATTAATTTTTGATAGTGGGAATTAAAATTTCATGCTTCCTACATTTCAGTCCCCTAAATATTGAGCGACGCTCAGGCGACAGCATGTGCATCCTCCTCCTCCCCGCATGTGCAACTTCCTCCTTTTCCGGCGACGACGTGCACGTCTTCCTCCTCCCCGCACATGCATCTTCCTCCTCTCCAGCATGATGGTAGACGAGGCAGTGCCGCCGTTAGGGTTCCGATGGGCTTAGAAGGGATTTTGGGGGGGGGGGGGGGGGGGGCAGACCGGCCAAATGATGCGGATAGCGGGAGGGTGGCCTTAGGGTTCTGGCGGTGGAGGAGGAGATCAGACCATGTCGAGACAGGGGGCAACGATGGCCATGGCGACCGCAGGAGGGGGGGAGTGGAAGAAGGAGGCCGCCGCGGGCGTAGTAGGGTCTCGTCGGAGTTCTGCAGCCATGGACTCCGGCAAGACCCTACCGCGCCACCGCGGGGTGTTCGGCAGCGGCGACATTGGGGTCTTCGGTGGCGAGAGCAGGAGAAGAAAATAACAGGCTGGTTGGCTAGAGGAAGAAGAAGACACATGCTCTGTTAGATTAGAAATAGATGGTCAACATTCGTTGCCTGAATGATCTCTTATTTTCTGGCACAGGATAACAACGCCCTTAAAATATACGACAGGACTAGCTCCCAGATATCCAAATGGACGCCCGCATCCGGACTATGGCGGCTGCTCTGTTTCCGCGCATAGTGAGCGCGGACCTCAGCTTGCTGCGGGGCCACCACGCGGGCATCGTGCTGCCGTCGGGCCCAACCGAGGCCACCACCTCCACGGGCGCCTGTGCGCTAGTCGGGTATGGTTTCCCCGCCGAGCTCAAACTGTCATGGAAAGGAGATGGAGGGAAGGGAAGGGAGGGGAGGGGAGGGGAGGGAGAAGAGGGCGAGGCATGTCGTGCGAGGAAGGCCGCTATATATAACGCCAGCCACTGGCGCCATTGCAATATGTGCAACACCAGAGTAAAAAAATGTACAACATCAAATCTACTTTTGAAACATCTAGATAAAATATCTGCAACATATGTCTGAAAGTAGATAAAACACTTGAAACATGTGTGTATAGCCATTGCAACATACGTCTGAAACGTGTGAAACACTTGAAACATAGGCTTGCAACATGCGTACATTGTCATTGCAACATATATATGCAACATCTGAATCCCAGATCTATTTTTCCAACATCTAGATGAATCACTTCAAACATAATTTTGAAACGTCTGAAACATTTGAAACATAGTGTTCGCCGCGCGGCCACAGCCTACCTGGTGAAGATTAGAGTGGCAACGGTGGAGAAGGAGGAGGCCTAGTCGAGCAGGCCGCCCCCACGCTATGCACTGTTGCAACACCCTCGCTAATGCTGATAGTATGAACCCATTGGAGCTGACCAGCCGGGCAGCGGCAGCATGGGGACGAACGTGGCCGTGCCTATGTGAGTGGGGTTGGGGGTGAGGGAGGAAATGGGGCGCATGACACAACGCAAGATGGAGCGCAGCGCGGGATGGGGGAGCCAAAGTATCGTGGGCGGGATGGGGCTTGAGCAACCAACGGCTGAAAGCAACAGCAGCTAGCGCGGGGTGGGGCGCGGTGTCGAGGCAGGGATGGGGATAGAGGCGCCGCAGGGAATAGAAGGAGCGGCCCTTGTTTTTGGCAGTTGCGTATCTGGACGGGAGTCATAGGACGGACGTGCTATCATTATTGTAAAATATACTCCCAGTGTATATTATATTTCTAAAGAAACGAATTCAGATCGTTCACGCACGGACTCATCAGCAATGAAGCACCATGCATGCTCCGGAAGACGGAAGAAATAAACGAAACAAGAAACGCTTGCTACAACCTACACCATCTCCTCAGCCGTGCTAACAGCAGCAGCAACAACCTCCTCCTCTCCCGCCGGTGGCCCGGCGACAATGGCGGTCGCCCTGCAGATAGGGCAAGTGGTCTTGCCCTGCCGGAGCCATTCAGCAATGCACCTTCTGTGGAACGCATCGCCGCATCCCGGCATGACGAAGCGCCCCTCGCCGCGGGTGTACTCCGCAATACATATCACGCACGAGCATGACGACGACGACTGCCCGCCCTCGCCGCCAGTGGAAGCTTCTTGGTCAGGTAGCGGGAGGTACGGGACGTCGGGCACGCTGTCCAGGATCCGCTCGGCGGCGCTGGCGCTACGCCAGCGCCGGAAGCAGGCTGCCAGCTCGGAGACGGCCAAGTAGAGCAGGCCGCCAGCGAGGTAGATGAGCCCGAAGGTGAAGGTGTAGTAAAACACGGACATCATTGTCGCCCAGTTCATGGCGGCCTGGCGGCGACACGGGTCGCGTCGTCGCCGACGATCGACTGACGAACGGCGGTGGCTTCTCGATCTCCGATCCCCTCTTGCTTGGAGTCTGGGTTGTGCAGCACTGCAGCGTGGATACGATGAAGCTACGTACTGTACTAGGTAATTAATAAGGTAATTATCGTTAGCTGTTTATAAATCTCAGGAGAGCTAGAATATATATAGTTATTACATAATTTTTAAATAATATTTTTTAATAATTAATTGCAAATATAGAAGCTGTTGTACAAGAATTTCACATATAATACCCTGTCGGTTGCCCAACTACCGATAGGACCCCTATCGGTACCTCGCAGGCCGACAGGCCATCCAAAGTGCCGCGCCGTCGGCTGGAACACCTACAGGTATTGTACTAGGTAATTACCGTTAACTGTTTATAAATCTCTGGAGAGCTAGAATATATATTATTAATTATATATGTTGGAGTGAACGAAGTCGATACATTAATTACCACTAGCCACTTGTGCCCGTGCTTCGCTACAGGTGACGTACTTACGACATATTTTGTTCAATTAATTTTTTGCTATGAACAAATTTGTCCCTCTTACCATCATTATATGGGTAAGAAATTATCTATATCTAGGTGCATCAGACACTTCAGTCTATTACAATCTCGTTGCAAAAAGCTCATTAATATCAGCAGCCTCAACTACTCACTTCGCTGCAATAATGAGCATCTGTTTCCAGCAGGCATGCATGCATATGCACATGCGACTGCATGCATATGCACACTCTCACTCTATGCATGCATGCTTAAATCACTGCAGCCATACAAATGAGGTTTGGTTAATTAAGTTAACCAAGCATACAACAGCCCAAAACATCATGTATTAACGCAAAGAGCGAAATCAATAACATGCCTTATACATGGAGCAAGTAAGATTAATCTGCTAAAGAGACTTCGTTGGCATTGAATCAACTAATCCAAATTCCTAATGCACTGGTTAGACTAAGGTACAATAATTACCTTTCAAAAAAAAGGTAGAGTGACTACGCTAAAAAACGGTAGAGTAACTACACCATACACTAAAAAAAGGTAGTATCTATACTAATGGACCAGTCAACCATACACGTTACCGTAACTATCCCAACAAATAGTGAGAGCCAGAGTTAACTTAATTGGGCACACATGGTTTAACACATACGGAGCATTACTTATTATCATGTATATGTCGATGCAACCATCAAAATTGCTACTCAAATGACACAGGAGATATTACTAGGAAGACAGAGACATGAGCGTGTGGGAATTAAATGTATGTGCTAATGTTGTAATGCATGCACGCGTGTGTGCCTGTTTCAAGTTTGCATGCGTCCAATAGAGGTAATAGTGCCAATGCTTTCTTGGTTGGTAGAATAAATGCCTTGATAGAATAAATGGCAGGCCCCTTAAAGCGATAGAGCATGCTTGCCAGACTCATCAGACAGAAAACTTGAGGTGGACGACATGCGTGGCGCTAAGCTAGAGGACCTCTCATCTGGACCGCTAGAAATAAATCATATGGAGGAGACAATAAAGGCTAGGTGGACACTCTCTGAGGCCGCCTTGACGGCGTGCCTTCATTAATTACCATGTCCTATTCGGATGTATGGCGCACTCCACAGCGTCTGTTTTTAGTGAATGCGGGATGCTGTGATCATTTTTAGTGTACACATGATATGGTGATTACAAATTAGGTAGTGGGGGCACATTTTGTCATCGTTATGTCAAGAGATGCAATAACCGTGTTGTATATAACCAGGGAAACATTAATAAGTAACAAAGCCCTGGTAATATCATTCTTATTTACTATTAGATGTGGTAATGGATTACTGTCCAAATCCAATTCCCCATACAAAATGATTAATGCCTAATGTAATCCAATTCAATTCCAAGTACAGTTGCCCATACAAAATGATTAATGCCAACAAAAACGCAGCCTGGTTATATTGAGCAGACCCCCGTTTGAATCTGCAGGGTAAGAACAAAAGCAAGTAGAAAAGACAACTCCATTCTAAGAAAATTCATTATAGTTACTGTAGTTGTGAACTAAATAGTAGGTGTCAATGGTGCGGACAGATTAATGTCGTGATCTTAGATTAGGCACAAGAAAGCAAAGCAATAAGCTTTCCTTTTTGTATGGCTGTTTGTAGTTTGCAAAGAAGAAACACCTACAGAAGATGAGGAGCCAAAGGGCACACACAAAATCCCTGTGTTCTTAGTGGAATCTGGAAGGAAACAATAATCTGTCAGGTAAGGACCTCTCCAAATGAAGGAAATCCATAAAGCATAAACCAAAACAATGAAATGTGCAACATTTACACATCGATTGTTCATTCTGGATAAGATGTAAAACCATCAAGTGGATAGGGTGTTATTAGAACGATGTCTTTTATAGACCAATTTTATTTCCAATGCGTAACATAGGCAATCAGAAAGCACAAAGAAATGGGAAAGTTCAACAACGATTAATGAGAGAAACCAGCCAACCAGAAATGGCAGATCACCGTATCCCATAGGTAAACAAAGGTCATAAGCTACATAATGTTCACTGGAGCAGAGACCTTTCGCCAACTGTGCAGTAACGGTGATGGTCTTTCACTTTTTTTTTCTAACAACTTGCTGTATGAATAGAAAATTCTTGAAATATTCTATAATCACCTAGATACATTAAATACATTAACCCAGAAGGCATCACAAGCTATTATAGGAACCACAAATATGGTTATTCTAAAGGCATCATAATAGAACTAACCTTGGGTTTGGCAAAGACATCCCTTGATCGACATCAAGCTATGTGGGTAAAAAATGCAATACGAAATCACAGTTCCCCCTGCAATAGTTGAGTAACTGCATGTAGCACATTGAAATTGACCAAAACATATTGTGACATCTTTTGCTTTTCATGATAGAAACTATGTGAAAGCTCAGTCAACGGAAGGATTAAGGTTGAATGCATGGTTATTTTTCCAAGATCAGTTGGTATAAGTGGTATAAAAAAGGTCAAAGTCAACATGGAATTGTACCCAGACAGCCTAGCGATCCATTGCTTTGTAAATATTTCAGCTGGATTGAGTTGAACCTAAGATCATTACGGTGGTAGCATAGAGAATAAACCATGGAACAATACACACTCATAGCTAACTCGAGGTGGGACTGTACCATGGACAACAACATCATCCGTAAATTATACAAAGACCATGAAACCAACAAAAGAGTGAAAATAGCATCTGCGCTAATAAGATGACTAAAGTATATTGCAGATACAGAATAATTGGGCATCAGGAAAAAAAGAGCTTAATACAATATTGCCAATGGGCAGCAACACTGTGAAGTCAAGATCTCCCCCCACAGTGTTTTCAGTAAAAAAAAAACACTGTGAAGTCAATATATTGAAATGGGTGAACAAAGTGAATTGTTCTGATTTGTATATGTGATGTCTAGAAACCATAAAAAAGTCAATGTCGTAAATATATCTGGAAATATTCACTCAATATGCTAAAGCAAATGGTGCAGGTCAAGGAAATCTGCTATTAAGTAATTGGAAAGACCATGAAGAGAACTGACATGAGCTATTTGAATGAAGCTGTTAGCTAGAAAAGGCATTAGGCATATAAAAATGAGCTCATGACCTGTACAGGGCCTAGGTATCTTAATTTTTTAAAAAAAATATGAAAATCATGAAAAGTGGTCTGAAAAGGCAATGTTATCAGTTGGGCAAGGGATAGTCTGTACATGGAAGACATCAAAATATAATTTCCTGTATCATTTGGTGCTTCCAAAATGGCACTCTGGAGAGAATTTTTTTTTTCATGATCAGGTTGGACAAAGCATAATAGCATATGATCTAAGATTAGTTGTGCTATGAAATGCCAAGGAGGCATGAGCCGTGACAATTAGGTAAAGCATGCCATCATAATCATCCACATGATGTGTGACATTATTCTCCAAAGTCATACATGGGAATTTAGAAGAGTATTGAGGCTCAGGAAATAATTATCACTGCTATAGAATAACTTGATTTGATCCGTTGTGGATCTGCAATGCACTGTTGGGAAGGCAACACTTACGGGAGTGAATTTAATGGTATGGTTACTCAAGATTAATTCGTCATTTGCCTAACCTTCTTTTCTTTGTGGCCATTCCCTCCCAAGAAAGGATGCTGACACTTACTTAGATGGCTGACTGCCTAATTCACTTCAAGGAAAGGAATGCAAGTTACATCGTCGCATCCGTGCGCGCCGTGGCTGAGGGAGAGGAAGGGGCGAGGAAGGGGAGGCGACGATGGTGAGGTGCGTTGGATTTCCTTTTTTCTTCTTTTTTTTTACTTTGACGGGTGAGGGAAGGAGAGGGTGAATTTTTCTAGAAAGAATGCGAGAACGCCAGAAGGGGACACGCAGCATATGCTGGTAAGCGGACGGGTCGGGAGGCGGGAGGCTAGACAGTTAGCTGGAGCGCTTCCTCATTTGACCGGACACGCGGCCGTTCCTCATAGATGTAAAGGAGCCGGTGGCGCTCTCCGGCTTCCAATTAAGCTATGGTCGAGGGATTACTTATAAATTACTCTCTCTATCTCAGAAAGACCGTAGTTGTAGCATTCAAATTTTTTCCCAGAAAGACCGTAGTTCTAGCGACGTGTCAGGGCCTGACTCGCAGAAACTTATCAGGATCCATCCTGCCACAGTACGTTCAATAAAAAAATTAAAGCAACTTCAGCGAGAACACGTGGACAGCCTCACTCCACTCGTTTCTCTCATGTACGGATGCTGGGATTGCAACTTGGACTGGAACAGGCCTTTGAAGGGACATGCGTCGGAATAGATCAGATACATTGGTTTGCGTGCTTATTCTTACAACTATGGGTTTTTTTAGATGGAGAGAGTACTCGGAATCAAATAATCCAGTACCGTATGATACCAGTTGCAAAGACGGAACTTGCAGTTGCAGATGCATCGCCGACGTACGGCTGTACAGTCGACCATCATTGCGGCCTGGAGGAGTGGGCCGATTCTGAGTACTTGTTGGACCATGCTAAAGCAATTGCATGGCATCATGATGAACTTCAAGCATACTACTATGTTCCTTTTCGCTCCAAAAACATATATAGTATATGTTATACATGTTATTTACGGGCAGTACTAGTAGGCGCACGCGCATGCCGACTCTGCCCGCACGCAATCACTTCTCTCTATTCTTCTTCGCGATGGCTCCTCCCCGCCCTTCACCGCCAGTGGCCCCTCCGCCACTCTTCCTCCCCATGTGACTTTCTCCTTGCGTGTTTCTCTCTAGATCCGGCGTTCATCTTCCTCCTCGCCCATCACCTTGTCATCCACCACTTCGTCGAGCGTGCGAGGGCGAAACCCTAGCACGCCTATGGCGACCTCCTTCTTCTCCTCACTCTTGCCACTGCCATGGCTATGGGCACGGCCCCCGCCCCAACCTGACCCGGCCGCCTCCGTTGCCACCAGAACCCTAACACCACCCTCTCGCTGTCCCCACCACCTGGGCGGCCTGCCTCCCCCAAGCCCCTTCTCTTCTAAGCCCAATGGCGTTAGTGAAGAAGAGAGGAAGAGTCGTTGCCACCGGAGTTGATGAAGAAGCAAGCACGGGCGGTAGTAGCGCATCGGACAGCCACACACACATCGGACGACAAAGAGGGTGTGCGCGCCGAGCAATGCGAGCATGCACTTGTAAATTAGATTTCCCGTTTATTTATTTATTCTCCATAGGGCGAATTGAAACATATAGTACTCCTCTATATATTTCCAAAAAATGAAGTCAGATCTCATTGCCACGTCACAGTACAATAAATAAACAGGACGACGGAAAAATAATCGGTGAGAACCATCTCTACCAGGACATCGTGTGGATGTATGGCTGACTCGTGGCCCATGCGGCAACTAACTCACCATGTGTACGTTTGAAATGATACTGTACCCCACATTTTAGTGCACAGTAATCACCACGTCCCGGTAGGGATGGCCCTCAATGAGTTTTTTTCCGAGATGAACGCACACGTCAGCATGTCAGCAGCTCAATGCATGCATGGATATGCATGCTCCGGAAGAAATGAACAAAACCAGAAACTCTAGCTACACCATGTCCTCAGCCGTGCTAACAGCAGCAGCAACGACCTTCTCTTCTCCCGCCGGCGGCACGACGACAATGGCGGTGGCCCTACAGATAGGGCAAGTGGTCTTGCCCTGGTGGAGCCACTCGGCAATGCACCCTCTCTGTGGAACGCGTGGCCGCAGCCCGGCATGACGAACCGCCCCTCGCCGCGCCCGTACTCCGCAATGCATATCACGCACGACGACGAAGCTTGTTGATCAGGCAGCGGGAGGTACGGGACGTCGGGCACGCTGTCCAGGATCCGCTCGGCGGCGGTGACGCTGCGCCAGCGCTGGAAGCAGGCCGACAGCTCGGAGACGGCGATGTAGAGCAGGCAGCCGTAGATGAGCGTCATGAGCCCGATGGTGAAGGTGAAGTAAAACACGGACATCCCCGTCGCCCAGTCCATAGCGGCGCCACAGGTCGTCGATCGGGTCGTCGCCGACGATCGATCGACTGACGAACGGCGGTGGCTTGCTTCTCGATCTCCGATTCCTCTTCGCTTGGGAATTGGGATGTGCAGCGTTGATATGATCGTTAGCGTCTTAGCGACGTAGCTACGTTCTGTACTACTAGTAGGTAGGTAATTATTGTTAACTGTTTATAAATCTCAGAAGAGCAGCATATAATGTTGGTTGGAGAGAGTCAGAGAGAACGAAGTCGATACATTAATTACCATGTCCGATTCGGATGTATATATATAAATTACTCGGAATCCAAATAATCCAATATACTGTACGAGTACGATACCAGTTGCAAAGACGGAACTTGCAGATGCATGGCCGAGACGTACGACTGTGCCATCGCCAGAGTACACAATCGAGAATCGTTGCGGCCCGGGGGAGGAGTGGGCCGATTCTGACTAATTACCGGGCTATGATATAACGATCGGCATCGTGATGAACTTGTCCCAGGTTATTCTAGGGGATTAATAACCTCTAAATAAATCAACAGCACACTATAAAAAAACGATTTCAGAAGATACGTGATGTGATTGCAGAGGTGGGTATGTTAAGCTACCGCACCTATAAATCACCTAGAGGCCGAACGTGCAAACTCCATTTGTGTGAGAATTTTCAATAGCTTCTCTACAAAAATATATTTGCCAAATCATTGTTTATTCCGAGTGATCAAAATGAGTAGACAAAGCTTTTTTTTTTTTGCCTTTCTCCAACCATTGCTAATAATGGGTTCCTCAAAATTAAACTAGGGAGGAAAACCTCATGCCGTGGAGAGAAAAAAACAAGGAGAATTTGGATGTTAGGGAGCGTAGAATGACGTGGATATATATATATGTAGAGTTGCATGAGAGATTTAGATGTTATTTATAGAATTCAAATGGGAACTGTTGGATGCTGGTTCTAATTTCCTTTTTTTGAAAAATACTTTTTTAAGTTGAATTAAAAATCTTTTGGAGATGCTCTAAATTGATTTAGAGAGTCGGTGCTCCTAATAGGCTCACGTCTGTTGATAAAAAACCCGATGCCCATTAAAATACCATAGAAATAAATAGAGCCCCTCCAAACCACGTACCGATCCCTCCACCTTCCCACTCAACACTCTCTCTCTCTCTCTCTCTCTCCGTGTCTCTCTCTCTCCAATGTCTCCTCCGCCGCCTCAAGCTTCAACCCACTTAGTAACAGTGATCACGTGGGGGTGTCCTTTTGACCAGGGTGGGTGTGGATCTGATACAGGGAGGTGTCTCCTCCTTAACCTTGGCCTCTGGCCTGTGCGGGACAAGCGGGGCACAAAAGGATCTTCTCTCCCTCGCACTCATAGGGTGGAAGGGCCTGGCCGTCGCCTCAACGTCTTCCTAGGCGGCGGTACAAACACCGAAATGACTTTGTGGTGGAAGGATCGCGCGGAGCTAAGGGACTACGTCTGGGTTAGCAACCGGAAGAGGACAATGGTAGAGTCGAAGTGGCTTTAAGGTGCCGATGAGATGATGGTGGATGAGGGTTGGGTGTGTGTGGCATCCGAGGATGGTGAGAATATGTTCGTGGTCTACATGGATCCGAAGTTGACACGCTGTCAACGTGGAGCTCTATCGCGTCTACCTTCCTATGCCAACATGCATAACGCATACTGTGAACACGTTCGATCTCTTAAATCCCAATGTGGACCTCATTTTCATCCACGACTACTATCTCTAGGCAATCCCTACCATCTTCGGCCACAAATTGTCATCGACGGCGTGGGCAGTGATGAGCTAAACATCATGGCTCCATGTGTTTGTTTTGATTTTTTTCATTGATTTCCAGAGGTAGATGTCCCAAGTCACTCACCTCTAGAACGAAGTAATGTTTTTCAGAGGCAGAAGGTAGCACCTCTTGTGAAATTCTTGATTGTAGCACAGACACCCTTGATAGAGGTGGGACGCACAACTGTCTCTAAAAATTCATTTTTCCCATTCAACAAAATGGTCTTGCCATTGGTAGTATTCACTAAATAACGATGATGACGACTGTCTTGTATAATATACGTATCTTCTTAATAAAGAGTAACGGCAGGTCGGCAGTGCCCTCCCACAAAAACAAGAAAAAAGAACACGTTTTGATCGAATTTGATGGATATGCATTGTTGAGCGAAGCTGAGTCACGATGATCGACAACGGTTACGTAGAAGTTGCATCGATTTATACATATGTATATATCCTAGCAAGCAATATGCATGCAGCGTTGACCCTTAATTTGTACTACTACTGTTCTAATCTACGTACTAGCCTACAAGGAAATTACTATATATATATATATATATATATATATATATATATATATATATATATATATATATATATATATATATATAGTCGCAACTTTGCAAGGCAATGCAACGTGATCATCAATTAACATGTGGGGTACTTTATTACGTTTGATTGTTATTATTTGTCTGCTTGCTTAATTCGCCACTTGTGCTAGCTAAACCGAGCTATTAAAACATGATGGCGGCTCTAGATGATCCACTGTACCACACACCCACTACAATGCATGACTGCCGTTTGATGCTACTTTTGGAGTGTGGTATAGTGTTAATTAAAACATGATCAATTACTGAACTAATTAAACTTTAGGAATAAATTAAGATAACCAAACGGGTGGACTAAAAAGAAGACTAATTTTTAGTCCAATCCAAAACTAGCTGTTAATTAGTCCCTCTCATCAGTAGTCCATGCATCTATCTATGTAAATAGAATAAGATTAAACTTTACTCACCCAAACTTCAGTTAGACTAATAACTAGTTTAGGTGATCCAAACATGCTTTTAATCTGCATAAACTAGTAACTCTTTAATGTGGATAAACTAGTAACTCTGCCATGCAGACGTAGGGCGTCTACTAGCTAGCTCATCAAACAATGCAAGATTCTTTTCAAAAAAAAAAACAATGCAAGATTCCCTCTCGATCTATTCTAGCAGTGTAGTGCCATGTCGTTAACTCGTTATCCTCTGGGTTCCTTCCTTCCTTCCTGCGTCCCTGTCGAATTTGGATTGTTTTCTACTTTCCTTTATAGCCGCGTGCGGAGACTTTAGTTTGATTGTTTCACATCTTAAATAGTAATTACCATTGGTTTCACATGAGCAGCTGTTGCCGCAGCTTGTGGTATATACTATTAAACACTATATAAAGTAACGGAAATGCTATTGTGAGGGCGTCTGTCCGTCCGGACGCTCCTTGACTGGCCTATGGATCAGCCCAACGAGCCTGCCCCTTCTACCAAACTAACTGGATGCTTCGACGATTTTTATAAAATATTGGACACTGCAACATTTCCCCACTCCGCCTCGCAGTGTTTTCCACCGCCGCATTGCGCTGCCCGCTCGCCGCGGCCGCCTCCACCGCGTTGCCCAGTCGCCGCGACCGCCTCCACCGAACCGGCGAGCCTCCTCATCGCTGTCAGGGTCTGGCCGTTCGCTGGTGTCGTTGGCTGGCCGGGTCAAGCCAGCAGCAGCCTCATAGGTGCCATGACACCACGTGTGGCTAGGCAGCCAGGAGAGGGGATTGTCGCTGGCTAGGCCCAGGCCAAGCGCAGGCGCAGCTGGCCGTTGCCGGGCTGCGTGACCATCCTTGGTCGCCGTCTGGCTGGAACCGATCGTTCCCCGCTCTCCTCTACGTCGCACGGAAGAAGAGTGAAAAACACATGTTGCAAGCGTACATTCCAAGTGTTTCAGATGTTTTAAAGGAATGTTGTAAGTGTTTCAGATGGATGTTACAAAAGTATATCGGAATGTTGCATACGTTGCAATGGTTGTACACGTACGTTGCAAATCGTCTGTTCCTAATGTTTTATTTGTGTTTTCCGACGTACGTTACAAGTGTGTTTATTTGGATGTTGCATATGTTTCACACATATGTTGCAAGTATTTTACCTAGATGTTGCGTATGTTTGCAATGTTTTTCAAGCTTTTTTCAGGTGTTTTTTTTTGCAAGTGTTCCAGAAGCATGTTTCAAGTGTTTAATCTGTCTTCAGACTAATGTGCAACTGTTGCATCTGGATGTTTTAAAAGTAGATCGGATGTTGCACATGGGATGAATGTGGGGAGCGGTAGGGGATGCGTGCGGCCCCCGCCCGTAGTCTGGTGGCGCGGGCAACGTTCAGTCGGCGTGGGCCCCGTGTGGGCTCGCAAAACGTAGGTGTGCTGGCGCGAGCACGGGGGCGTGGAGTGTAGGTGCGCGGGAAACAGAGTGTCTCGCAGGCGTCCTCCGAACGTCCGGACGCTAGCATTGCCGACAAAAGTAAAAGTCTGTTTGGATCCATTAGTACTAAATATTAGCTAGGTAATAGCCAATAGTTGCTAATTTTTAGCAAGGTACCGTTTGGATCCACCTGCTAATAGATGGTTGGATAGTGAGTTGAAGATGTATATGAACTATTAGTATCTATTAGCAACTTTAAACCTACTAATGAAATTAATACTTAGCAGCCCTCCAACTAATAATTAGCAAGTTTATTAGTAGGTTTATTTAAATTTACTAGTAATAATTTTAGCTGCTTATTTTAGTGCTAATGATCCAAACATACACTAGATATACGGCGCTGTTAAAACAGGCAGCCGAACATATCCATTGTCAGATTAGATTACTGTATGTATACATTTTTCACCAGGGAGAAGAGAAGAAATGGCATGTGATGTCTCTGGCCTTGTTTAGATTGGTGAATTGGGGAGAAAAACACTGTATCAGAATTCCTGTAGCATTTCGTTTGTATTTGATAAAAATTATCCAAATTTTGACTAACTAGGCTTAAAATGTTCGTCTCGCAAAGTACAACAAAACTGTGCAATTAGTTTTTGATTTCATCAACATTTAGTATTCCATGCATTTGCCGACATTTTGATGTGACGGGGAATCTTCTTTTTGCATAGTGGAATTTGGGGAGAGAATTGGGGAACTGAACAAGGCCTCTGTCTCTTCACCCTTTTGTGCGCTTGTCGTTCTCGTTCGTTGTGTGTGCACTGCCAACTGCTCCTGCTCCAAACGACAATCAGACTGAGTTGTCAATTCTTCTGTGTTGCTGCAGCATCAGGAGTAGGAGTATCTCCGATTGGCTGCCGTTTAGCCTATTATGGCGATGAGCATCCCAGTCATCGGTGATGAACAGGATGCCATTCTCCCAACTAAGGATGAAAACGATCGGAAAACTCTTCAACTATTTTTTACTTTTATATTTAAATATGCAAACGAAAGCGAAAACGGTAAAGGCGAATACGAAAACGAACACGAACTTACGGAATATCGAGAATTTCGAAAACGAACCCATTCGAGCGAAATTATGTCGAACACGGTTGGTATACGAAAATTCAATACGGAATATTGATCCACAATACATAACAATTAACAAGTGTTATCGTGGCAAATTTCGAGTGTAAGAGAGCAGACTTATCAATTTGGTTTCTTTGACGAGAGAAAAAAAAGAAAAGAAAAAAAGAAAAAAGAGGAAAATTTGAGATGCCATCGGTACTAGACTAGAAAGGATAGCAACAACGTCTGGCCCATCTAGCTCTCTCTTTTGGTCGGCCCAGTCACATACAATGCAACAACAGCGCCGCGTGAAGCCAGATGCAGCCATGCAAGCATACAGCACCGTGCGAGGTGATTAGTCCTACCTCGACGACTCAGGGAGACACGACGGGGGTGAGCTGCCTATATAATACGGCCAATGAGCCTCAGTGCTCCACACTTGCCTTTGCCTAGTTGCCTAGACAGTAATGATTGACAACAAAATTCGGTTTAAACTGAATTTTGAATTCGGGATATTCCGAATTAAAAGTAGAAAAGTAGAAAACGGTCAGAAAAGGTCGGAAAAAGTCTAAACCATTTTCTACTTTTACATTTGAAATACGAAAACGAAAGCGAAAACGGTAAAGTCGGACACAAAAATACGAATTTGATCAGATAAAATACAGAAAACGATGTGGTTCGGTTCGGGATATTTCCGTTCCATTTTCATCCTTACTCCAACAAAAAGAAATGGAATCATTGCCCACACCGGAATAATGTGCGGTTGCATACGTGGCAGTGACCCATCCAGATGGATCCCAACAAAAGCACAAAAAGATAATTAAAATGTGTATATATATATAATATATATGCGTATAATTGCTGGTGAGGTCAGGTAGGTCCTGTGCATGTGCAAGCATTATTCGGGCGGCGAGCGACGTTGCCCGGCCGCCGCGCCACCACCGTATCATCCCTGAATCCATCCAAGATAATTGTTAAGCCTACAAAAACCAGATGCATCCCTCGTGTCTCCTATTATTCCAAATAGGACCTCAATTTAATTAATACATGTAGATATCTTGCCTTGAAATGCGTACGTATATAATCTGCATAAGTCAGGATGTAGAAATTATTAAATGGAGCAATATAGGAAACATGTACCACACGAAACTGGTGAATTGACGGATTGTATAATACAAAACGTACAGAAAAGAGCAACACGAGTACAGTGGCTTCTCTAGCTTAATCAGTAGCAATATTCATAACAAACCAAAAACCTTTTTGAGAAAATAAATTTCACTAGTATGTAGTCGACATCTCTCCCGTTTATTATTCAAGACAAACATGTAGAAAACTATATATATTTTCCATCACCTGGCTATTATAAGCACGTCTCAGTTTTACCAAGTGGTTGCTCTTAACAAGCGCCTCAATTGCAATCTTTTGAAATGCACCCGTGTGGTCATATAAGATTATTCATTCCTCAGATATTGGTTTCTGCTTGGTGATTAAGATCTTACTAATATCCTGGGAGACTTGGAATGAGTGAAATGCACATGTTTTCAACCACAAGGAAATGACAAACAACTAGTAGAGGCGGCGCGCCCTGCGCGCTGAACTGGAGGCAGTACAGGGCCTGACATCAACGAAATGGTAGGATGACAACTTATAGAGAACAAATGAACAGAAAATTTTACAGTAATACAGGCATTGCATTCTCGGATTAGTCTGGAGTTGAAGACAATATATTAGAACTTACATTGTACATAGCACATTATAGAAAACATAATAGTGATAACCTATATCTAACTTGTTAAATGAAATAGACCTAGAAACTGATAAACCGAAACAGACTTCCATATTGATTAAAGATTTCTTCCACAGGACGAATATTCAGTCATCTATACTATAAAGGAGCGAAGGAATGGTAAAATAACCGTCACCTGAGACCCTCCTACCCACCTACACTCTCCACCCTCGGATTTGTGTCCATTTGTAGATCTAACGCCTAATATACAATTGACAGCCGGACGCTACGACGGGAAGAACGATACTTTGTGACAAAACACGCGTGTCTCTGCGGCCGCAGGTTCGCGCGTCATTTTTTTTCACCGAACAATTCTGTACCCGCCCTCCTTACCCGCTCGTCTACTCGCACTCGTGCGCCGACAAGTGGGACCCGGGTGCCTTCTCTTGGCTGTCTCTCCTCGGCCTCGCCCTCTAACCTGACTATCCCTCCTCGCTCATCCCGTGCGGCCGCGCCGCCACCGCTTAGGACAGTTATCTCCTCCTCCCCCAATCGGCACCTCCCCTCCCCTCCCCTCCCCCGACCCCTCCAACGACGGCGGCAACGTCAATGAATGGGCTCACCACCACTCGAGTCCCGTCGGCAACAAACCCCGCCGCCTCTGCGCCAACACCGAGCCCCGCTGTCATCTTGTGTTTCCAAGGTTGCTTCTCCCAGTTTGATCGAATCCGAGTAGGCCTAATACAGTTCGATTCGGCGGGAGGCATGGCATCGGAAAAGCACTCCAAGTACGTCATCCTCGGCGGCGGTGGCATGGCGGGGTGTGCCCGTGTTACTCCCTGCGTTACGCCTCCCTAATTTTCTATTAGTTTCCTTCCTTGCTTGCTCCTCTTCCCCTTTCGAATTTTATTTTTTTGGTTTTATTTACTCGCACTTGAAATTGACTAAGCTTTTTTTCAGGCGTGTCTGATGTCATGCTTGCCCGTAACCAGCGATTTCACCAAACCTTGTATTTTTTTTCTGTCCGTAATTAATTATTTACGGGATCTGATTTTTGAAACAATATGTTCTGGGGCATGAATTATTCCTTTTGTTGTACTACTGTATACATTTTTATCTTGCTTCCAGACAATATGTCCTTTGCATAAATTTTAGTCGCTCAAAACAATTAGCAAACTAAACATTTAACTACACATTCAGTATTTATTTTGGCTATGGAAAGCAATGTTCGCTATATATTATTACTTGCAGACCTCCCGGATTGTAAGATAGCACCATGGTCTGTATTATATTACGTTGTGAATTTCTAACACAATATTATTGGTCTCAAACAGGTCCAAGGAATGCACCTGCTGTTAATGCCATAGCCTCAGGAGAAGTTTCCTAATTCCATTTTGTTTTTAGATTTGATTTCAAACACCGGAAGGTATAATATCTTATTATTAAATTTATATTTTATCAGTAAAACTTTCTTATATATATTTAATCTGGGTATTTGCCGGATGGTATAATATCTTATTATTAAATTTATATTTTATCAGCAAAGCTTTCTCATATATTTAATATAGATATCTGGCTATACTGGCTGCACATATTTTCATGATCTGTTTGAGGGATTAAAAACTCAGAGCAAGTGCTCTGTTGACAGTACGAGAATGAAAAATAGGTATGGGTTCGCTTTTCACAGTGCGGACCTGATTGATTTGCCTCTCCCCTTTATCCAATGCCTGATACACATGGGCATAGGAGGAGGTGGTCAGATCAAAGCCTAGCGCAGCGTCACAGGTGTTTGACCCCTTGACAATTCAACAGATTTGCGTTTCAGGCTGCACCTTTGATTTCCATGTTGACTAAAGAAAAGAACTTCGCAATTCAACAGACTAATAGACCTAGACAAGAACCTGTAAGTGAAAACATTGCATTTTACCTTCCTATTCTTATGCTCAACAGCTTCATACTGCGAGGTAGTATAGAACTTGTGTAGAATGACCCACCTTTTAGAGGTGTTAGCATTTTTTTGTTTTCTCAACAATAAAAAGTGTCACAATTTTTTTTGTAGAGGTAGTCCAGCAATTGAACCGTCAAACCAGCACGGCCTGTATTCTACAACTAAAATGGTATTTCTATAGTGACTTCATCCATTCCAAGAGAGACATATGTCCTAGAAGAAACCCAGTGTTAAAAAAAAGACTGCATGGAAAACTCACTGGATGATAAAAGTTTCTAAAATTGTCTGATATTTTGTTTATTTCTTGTAAGTTGCACTAGCTTTGTATTCAGAGTTTCAGACAATAGGCAGTAGCATTGCCTGTTATTTTCTGTCCTATGTGAGTATTAAGCAGACAACTTTGTGCACTACCAAAATGATTTTTGATATGGAAAATCTGATACTATTACCTCTTCTCTTTGGTACTTGAGGGGTCTAACTAGATGCAATTTGATAGCACTAAGTTGTACTACTCTGCCACTTGATATCAAGAGCGACGTCAATGCTTTTTTCTGGTATGTCCTTGACCACCATTTGTTGGGTGTGTTTGTGCTGCCTGAATCCTGACGCTTGAGTGCATATTTTCGAAATTGTTACTTGATAGATTGAGTTTGTGGTGCTCTCCTGATGATTCACGTCGGGAAAGAATGGTGTTCCATATGTTCCTTGTTGTTCAGCATTTGAGTGATTAATATAAATACATTACTCTGGTTAAAACCATTTGCTTTTGTAACTACAATAAATGATTGAGGATGGTATTGTGAGAGAACAATGGTTGGGGTAGACTTTGTCTGAACTTAGATTAATTTTCCAAATAAATAGATCTTTTGTTATAGTTATTCAGCAATAGCTTGAAAAAAATTAAGATCAGACCATTCGTAATTGTGTTCAATGTCAGCACCAAGTTGTTGAACTATTCCCAATGGGGAACATTTTCTCTGTCATGGCGCTTATTCTTCAGGTCTGAGACATCTCTTATATTCACTTTGCAATGACTAATGTTGCACAATTAATTATGAGCCAGTGGACTTGATCCGATACCGATTGGTGGTTCTACAGAATGCCATAGCTCCCTGCTGAACCTGTAGTCGTGCGCCCCGTCCTGAAGCCAGCTAGGAAAGCTCCTAGGAACAATGTCACTCATCCTGAGCAGGCTGTCAATGCCGCCAGCTAACTGAAAAGCAAAAGCTTCTTGAGCTTTTATATTACTGTGTATTTTTTTTGCCACTATCATCGGTTGCTTTTTCTTTTTTCTTTGTTTAGGTGGGTGGTCCAAGGAAGACTATATGCTAATGTCTGAGGTGAAACCTAGATGTATAAAGGGTCGTTATTCTTTCAGTGTGGCTGCAACTCTGAAAGAAACAAACTGAACAAGTTGAATTGGTACTGCTAAGTCATTTATCTTGTTCTGGTCAAGTCTACTGGGCTATAATTGAAATACGAAGACACATTTTGCCGTAATACATACATCTGCACTCATGGAATTATCGAAACATGTAACTGAACTCAGAAAGAAATGCTTGCATCACAGTTTTGGTTTTCTAGATACATTGTTTTGCTAGGTATCTGGACATAATGTATATCTAAATGCATAACAAAAGTTTTGTACGTAGAAAGGCAAATCGTCTTATAATTTGGTAAATGGAGTACTATTTTAACCTTTGGCCATAATAGCCAAACCTGTTATCTCTTGAATCTTCATTTTCTGTTTCTTAAATACTATATGATGAGTAATCAAGTGGCCTGGTGCAATATCCAATCCGTGTTTCAAGGATAACTAAAGTATTTATTTGGTATGTATTATGGTCAAAAATATATTTCCTTTTATTACAAGATAAGATTGGGATTAGAATTTAAGTAAAAATGGAAAATATTTAAATCTAAGATGATTGGTTACAAAATACTTTTATAGCCAAGGTATCCGTCATTAACTCATTATACATCTGTTCACCGTAGCATATTCAAAGTTAAGTTCTTACAGTAGCGGTAGTAAGTAATTAGCTGAATGTGAAAGGTAAAACTCTACCTGTGTTGGCCTGTTGCATGGGATTCGTCATCTACAAATTCAGGCTAACAGTATTGGTTCTGTTGATAACGCAGCTCACTTTCCGCGGTGTTAAGTACGATCATCGGTGTTCACTACGGGCATGTGCTTGTCCATATGAAGGTGACATCTCTCTCTTTTTCAGCTGTATTATTGTGTCATGTCAGAAAAACAGAGACCGCAACACACTTACTGACATGTGTTGTTGTTTCTGAAATTCTAGAGTCATACAGACAGGCTGAGGCAGTGGGTTACCATGGGCATAGCTCTTCTTGTCCTCGGAATCATTCTACACTTTTCACATGGTATAGATAAAAGCATACAGATGACTGAAGTGTCATCTTCCATTTGAGTTAGCATTTTTTTTTGAGGGACATATGAGTTAGCATTAGCACATCTGAATTTCGCTTAACAAGCAGCCTTTTACACGTTTCCTTGCAGCAATCCCACTTAAGAAGCAGCTCTACACATTCAGTTACATCTGCGTCACTGCCGGCGCTGCTGGAGTCGTCTTCTCCGTGCTCTACTTCCTGGTAAATGCCCGTGTCCACGATTGACGGTTTTGTCAAAACTGATATATGGGGAAGGAATTGCATATGCCAACAAAGTAGTATGCTACTAACAGCTGTGTTGTTTACGATCCAGTGACATGAAAGGTCATCGTCTCGCTAAATTGATGATAACATACACCATTTAGTTATTCTTATTATCAAATCAATACGTTGTATTGCTCCTTGAAAATATATTATTGTTAAATACTACCATGTTAAGAATTTTTTTAACCTACTCCGCTCGAAAGCCACTATGGAAAAGTGAATTATACCTGTACTATTGCTATCATGACCTGTATATAATTATGATCCATTAATTTTACTTGCTTGTTAGGACATCAATAGTCATTGGGACTTTACATTAACTGTGATTCTATGAAATACCTTGAGTTCTCGGGAGCAGCAGATCTATTAGAGCTAATGGCTCTTCAAGAGCACCACAAATAGGTGTAATTTACGGCTGGTTTGTGAAGTAGAGGCCATTGGAGAGAGTGTTTCTGCATTCAAGGCTTATGTACCTGAGATGGTTGAAGTGCTCATTGAGAGTGTGAGGAACCCAACATTTTCCGACTGGGAGGTTAAAGAATAGGTAGATGTTATTTGAAGGTTCCCTGATATGATGTTTTATATACATGAGATGGTTGAAGCGCTCATTGATAGTGTGAGGAACCCAACATTTTTTGACTGGGAGGTTAAAGAACAGGTAGATGTTATTTGAAGGTTCCCTAACAGGACGTTTTATGTATCTGAGATGGTTGAAGCACTCATTGATAGTGTGAGGAACCCAACATTTTTCCGACTGGGAGGTTAAAGAGCACGTATATGTTATTTGAAGGTTCCCTGACAGGATGTTAATGATGTCTTGTTATGGCTACAGCTGCTGACCGACATAGTTGGAGTTCTTAGTGATCCTCGAAGCTTATTTTCCAAATAGCTTTTTATATGTATAATGGTATATATTATAGATAGAAAACTACAAAGAGTCTACATGTAATCTCTCCCAGGCACACAAACTCTACCATTACAATAAGTGAAATACAAGAGGTATTTTACTCTCTATGATCACATCATCTGCCACTATAAAAACAACTACACAAAGACCTTTTACCCTTTGTTTGCATCATATATTGTAAAAGGGAGTTTGTAATCAAGTCTGGATTACAAAAGGCTAGATTGTAGATTAGGAATATTTTGTATATGACATACTTTGATTTTTATGCTCATCTATCTTGACTTTTTTCATACGCACGTGCGTGTCGCACGTGCATATCTACTAGTATTAGATAAAGGCTGCTTTCTCGAACCAGAGTCTAGATTTCATATGTACTGTAGAACTCATCTATAGAGACGGCCATAATCACTCTGAAACAATGCATTTGAATAAAAGATTTGTTGTGCAGAACAAAAATTCAGGTATATTAAATAAAATTTTTCTTTGCTTGAACCAAAATCTAGCTTTCTCATGTAATGTGTAACTCATCTATAGAGATAGGCATAATACCACTGAAACAATGCATGACTAAGCTCTAGGAACTAAGAGCAAAAGGAAACAAAGTTACCTGAATAGCAGCGGACCAGAGCGAGCACATCTTGAAACACATGGCTTACCTAGCAAACGAGAGACTGAACTGAACCGTCATGTAGGCTGTAGCTGCAGGCCAGGAAGAAGAAGGCTTTTTAATTTCCTGCGAAACACACACACCGAAGAATGACAGGGTAAACAAATACCAATAATCAGACACTACAACAATGCAAGGCCAGGAAAGTATGTGGAGCTTAAATTTGAAAAGCACAGAGATATGGTACAGGAAGCACACTGAAAAAAAAATGAAAGGTAAGCAACACACATTGGATCAAGAACTGTAATCCTAAAGTGGAAACTTATCAGGTACTTTATATTTAAAATGTGAATGGATAATCTTATTTATGCAATGACTATCATTTGGGAACGATGGTCAAAAAGAAGGTAAGTAGGGAAGCATGCATCGCAGCCAAGCAGCATATTCTGAGGAGAAACAACAAATAGAAGGTGATGCCTGTACTCAGCTGGATATCCACTGAGTCTGGTCTTGTGATCTTGCGGACAGTGTGTACTGGTGACCTAGTGGTTAGAAAGAAATGCATTGTCCGAAAAACCACCAACAGCCATATTATATTTTTTGAGATGTTTGTCGGACAAAAATATGAAGAGTGATGCATGTTTGGATCACAAAACAAAACAATATGTTACTGTAGTTTGCCGATGTAGTAACCAATCTAAAATCTTTAGTAGTTTTGGCCTCCACATGGTTTTCCCAGAATGCATAGTTTTAGAACGGTTCTCAATAAATAGCAGACAAATGTTGAGGTTAAAGTCATCATTCCAAGAATTAAATCTATCAGGTTGGCATGTACGGAGCATATATTATATATGGAATCAATTGGTTGAGCATAAGACAATACTTGTTCATATTTTTATTAAGTACTCCCTCCATTCCAAATTATAAGACGTTTTGTCTTTTTCAAATACGTTGTTTTTACAATGTATCAGACATAGTGTATATGTAAGTGCACAGTAAAAGTTACGTATATAGAAAAGGCAGAACGTCTTATAATTTAGAATGGAGGGAGTAATTGATGAATGATCATAAAGTAAACAGTCACCTGGGTCCTTTTCCGATGGCTTAAGGACAAAAGTATTACCACGTGTAACTGCTATGGGAAACATCTGCAGCCATTGGAGAGAAGAAATATTCAAAGAGACGAAATCTATTCTCTTGAGTTGAACTATTTCAATGGAGAATAGCTGAAGAAATAATGACAGTGTGGAATTAAAACATGATTAATTACTGAACTAATTAAACTTTAGGAATAAATTAAGTTAACCAAACTGGTGGACTAAAAAATGACTAATTTTTAGTCCAATCCAAAACTAGCTGTTAATTAGTCCCTCTCATCAGTAGTCCATGCATCTATCTATGTAAATAGAATAAGATTAAACTTTACTCACCCAAACTTCAGTTAGACTAATAACTAGTTTAGGTGATCCAAACATGCTTTTAATCTGCATAAACTAGTAACTCTTTAATGTGGATAAACTAGTAACTCTGCCATGCAGACGTAGGGCGTTTACTAGCTAGCTCATCAAAGAATGCAAGATTCTTTAAAAAAAAAAACACACAATGCAAGATTCCCTCTCGATCTATTCTAGCAGTGTAGCACTGCTGGTGCCATGTCGTTAGCCTCTGGGTTCCTTCCTTCCTGCGTCCCTGTCGAATTTGGATTGTTTTCTACTTTCCTTTATAGCCGCGTGCGGAGACTTTAGTTTGATTGTTTCACATCTTAAATAGTAGTTACCATTGGTTTCACATGAGCAGCTGTTGCCGTGGCTCGTGGTATATACGATTAAACACTATATAAAGTAACGGAAATGCTACTGTAAGGGCGTCCGTCTGCCTGGATGCTCCTTGACCGGCCTGTGGACCAGCCCAACGAGCCTGCCTTTCTACCAAATTAACTAGACGCTTCGACGGTTTCTATAAAAACTAGACGCTGTAACATTTCCCCACTCCACCTTGCAGTGTTTTTCCACCGCCACATTGCGTTGCCCGCTCGCTGTGGCCGTCTCCACCGCGTTGCCCAGTCGCCGCAACTGCCTCCACCGAACCGGCGAGCCTCCTCATTTCCGTCAGGGTCGTTCGCTGGTGCCGTTGGCTGGCCAGGCCAACCCAGCAGCAGCCTCATAGGTGCCATGACGCTGCGTGTGGCCAGACAGCCAGGAGAGGGGGTTATCGTTGGCTAGGCCCAGGCGCAACTGGCCGCTGCCTGCTAGGCCGCACGACCATCCTTGGTCGCTAGCTGGCTGGAACCGATCGTTTCCGCTCTCCTCTACGTTGTACGGAAGAAGGGTGAAAACACATGTTGCAAGCGTACATTTCAAGTGTTTCAGAAGTTTTAGAAGAATGTTACAAGTGTTTCAGATGGATGTTGCAAAAGTAGATCGGGATGTTGCATATGTTGCAATGGTTGTATACGTATGTTGCAAAGCGTTTGTTCTCAATGTTTCATTTGTGTTTTCGGACGTATGTTGCAAGTGTGTTTATCTGGATATTGCATATGTTTCACACATGTGTTGCAAGTGTTTTACCTAGATGTTGTGTATGTTTGCAATGATTTTCAAGCGTTTTTCATGTGTTTTTTCAAGTGTTCTAGAAGCATGTTTCAAGTGTTTCATCTGTCTTCAGACGTATATGCAACTGTTGCATCTCGATGTTTCAAAAGTAGATCGGGTGTTGCACATGGGATGAGCGTGGGGAGCGGTAGGGGTGCGTGCGGCCCCCGCTCATAGTGTGGTGGCGCGCGCAACGTTCGGTTGGCGTGGGCCCCACGTGGGCTCGCGAAACGCAGGCGTGCTGGCGTGAGCACGGGGGCGTGGAGTGTAGGCACGCGGGAAACAGAGTGCCGCGTGGGCGTCCTCCGAACGTCCGGGCGCTAGCGCTGCAGATAAAGTAAGGGTCTGTTTGGATCCATTAGTACTAAATATTAGCTAGGTAATAGCCAATAGTTGCTAATTTTTAGCAGGGTATCGTTTAGATCCACCTGCTAATAGGTGGTTGGATAGTGAGTTGAAGATGTATATGAACTATTAGCATCTATTAGCAACTTTAAACCTACTAATGAAATTAATACTTAGCAGCCCTCCAACTAATAATTAGCAGTTTATTAGCAGGTCTGTTTAAATTTACTAGTAATTTTTAGCTGCTAATTTTTAGTGCTCATGATCCAAACATATTAAACCTACTAATGAAATTAATATTTAGCAGCCCTCCAACTAATAATTAGCAAATTTATTAGCAAGTCTGTTTAAATTTACTAGTAATAATTTTAGCTGCTAATTTTTAGTGCTCATGATCCAAACATACACTAGATATACGGCGCTGTTAAAACAGGCAGCCGAACATATCCATTGTCAGATTGGATTACTGTATGTATACATTTTTCACCAGGGAGAAGAGAAGAAATGGCATGTGTCTCTTCTCCCTTTTGTGCGCTTGTCGTTCTCGTTCGTTGTGTGTGCACTGCCAACTGCTCCTGCTCCAAACGACAATCAGACTGAGTTGTCAATTCTTCTGTGTTGCTGCAGCAGCAGGGGTAGGAGTATCTCCGATTGGCTGCCGTTTAGCCTATTATGGCGATGAGCATCCGAGTCATCGGTGATGAACAGGATGCCATCCTCCCAAAAAAAGAAATGGAATCATTGCCCACACCGGAATAATGTGCGGTTGCATACGTGGCAGTGACCCATCCAGAAGGATCCCAACAAAAGCACAAAACGATAATTAAAATGTGTATATATAATATATATGCGTATAATTGCTGGTGAGGTCAGGTAGGTCCTGTGCATGTGCAAGCATTATTCGGGCGGCGAGCGACGTTGCCCGGCCGCCGCGCCACCACCGTATCATCCCTGAATCCATCCAAGATAATTGTTAAGCCTACAAAAACCAGATGCATCCCTCGTGTCTCCTATTATTCCAAATAGGACCTCAATTTAATTAATACCTGTAGATATCTTGCCTTGAAATGCGTACGTATATACTCTGCATAAGTCAGGATGTAGAAATTATTAAATGGAGCAATATAGGAAACATGTACCACACGAAACTGGTGAATTGACGGATTGTATAATACAAAACGTACAGAAAAGAGCAACACGAGTACATTGGCTTCTCTAGCTTAATCAGTAGCAATATTCATAACAAACCAAAAACCTTTTTGAGAAAATAAATTTCACTAGTATGTAGTCGACATCTCTCCCGTTTATTATTCAAGACAAACATGTAGAAAACTATATATATTTTCCATCACCTGGCTATTATAAGCGGGAGACTTGGAATGAGTGAAATGCACATGTTTTCAACCACAAGGAAATGACAAACAATAGGCTTATGACAAAAATCAAGGTGGCGGGGACCTCAGATTTTGATAGGAACAGAACACCTGACGGATCTGAACTTGCGGCAGTAAGACTTTTTTTTTGTCCTCCGACTCGAACCAAAGAGTTTTTCTTTTGTTTTTATTTTTGAGCTCCCATTTTGGATTTTGTAACATTGCAGGACACTCATGGAAGTCTTCTCCTAACATTTTTAATGTAACATGCAACTCTCCTACCAATTTGTTTTAGAGAAAATAAGGACCACAAGTTGCTTTCATGACTGATCTTTGCAAAGTACAAGACATCCGATATATGAATCAAGCCCACCTATGGGCCACATCAGGTATTGTTGGGTGAAGGAAACATATACCACATGCATCCTAGAATGAATTGAGCCATCATTTTGGACAAGATTCATTGTGCTGCCAATTTAAGTTAATAAAACAAAATTGAACCATAAGTGATAGAAACAGGCAGCATCGAAAGCAGAAAAGCAAACCACCTGGTCGTACCCATTGTAGGAGGTGAGTAGCTCTCACGTTGCTCTAGGAAGCAAAAAAAACTTGGGTGCATATTTCTTCTTGATATATAAAGTCATAGTTCCTTCAATGTTGCTCTAGTTTTTTTTTGTATAACACTATCTTGAAGATAAAGGTTTCCTGTTGAAATGTTGTAACTCATCTAGCTGGTTTCAATGGTGATTTCCATTTTCTATAGATATAACAAAATTTTGGTTTCATCTAAATGTTCAAAGTAATTCATTTTAAATCAGAAAATATGAAACTAATACAAAAATAAAAAAATATAATATTTCTTTTTGTTGTCGATTTGGACTTATTTGGTTCCTACGTGCTCTTGTTTCCATTGCTTCATTGGTCATCACTTGCTTTTTTTTGAATTATCATTTCATGCTTTGCTTTAATTGATTACATTATTAGTTGATTTCATGATGTTTGAGACCATGTTTTTTTATGAGACCACCTAATCATCCATTGACATAAATCAAAGTACTAGCGATACATTGACAAAAATAGGATCTGTATATGATGGCTTGCCATATGTGATGTTGGTGTTATCTTCTGGACCTTCTATGTAACATGCAACTCTCCCACCAATTTGTTTTAGAAAAAAGTAGATCTTTGCAAAGTATAAGACATCCGATAGATGAATCAAGCCACAACTATGGGCCACATCAACTATTGTTGGGTGAAGGAAATATACCACATTCATCCTAGAATGAATTGGGCCATCATTTTGGACAAGATTCATTGTGCTGCTAGTTTAAGTTAATAAAGCTTAATTGAACCATAAGCAATACAAATTGGCAGCATCGAAAGCAGAAGACAAACCACTGGTCATGTCCATTGTAGGAGATGAATAACTCTCATTACTTTAGGAAGCAAAAACTTGGATGCACATTTCTTTTTGATATATAAAGTCATAGTTCCTTCAATATGTTGCTCCAATTTTTTGTGCAATACTATTTCGAAGCTAATAAAGGTTGTTCGTTGAAATATTATAACTCATCTAGCTGGTTACCATGATGATTTCCATTTTTTGTAATTAATTGCATGTTATAGTACATTGCTGATGTGGATAGCTTGCATGTTAAGATATATCTCTAGTGGAGTTTAGCATTATAAGAGATATAGATATAGATATAGATTAAAATCTGGTACGTTTAGTCTAAAAGTTTAAAGTAGTTCATTTTAAATATAAAATTATGAAACTAGAACAAAAAACTCTCAAAATATTTAGGTCCTTGAAATATTGTGGCATTTAGGTCCAAACGAGCTCCAACCAGCCCACATGTTGGTCCCTAGCGCTCCATCTACTTGCTCCCCCTCTCTCCACATTCCAATCTAGTGTGGCATCGCATCGCATCGTAGTCGTCAACTAGCCATATCCATCCCATGCCTTCATCGTCATCCACATTAAATGCCACGACATCATCAGTAGTGGTGGCAACAAGAGACCAAAGCTAGTGCTCGTTAGGCAAAAGTGGTACTTACTACAAAAATGATTTTAAGAGAATGAGTGCTTGGCTATTAATTTCCTGCCTCAGTCAAGAATGATGTGAGGATCCAACCGCTGTGGCATGTGGCATCGTGATGTGGAGTATATCGGTTCTATTTGGATCTAAGTGACATACTATATGACATGTTCACATACCTGAATTACACATAGAGACAAGATCGGGAACCTAAAAAATATCATTTTAAAAGTTTGAGAACTAGATGTTGTTTCATGATTGATCTTTGCAAAGCTTGATGCATCCAATAGATGAATGAAGCCACGACTTTGGGCCAGATGAGGTGTCATTGTGTGAAGAAAATATACCACATGCATCCTAAAAACGAATGCAGCCACCATTCTAGACAAGATTCATTGTGGTACTAATTCAAGTGAAGGAAATATAACTGAATCATAAGGGATAGAAAATAAGGGTACCATCGCAGATGCCTGGATGTTGCAAAGATGCCTGGATGTTGCACTTAACCAAACCTGGATGTTGCACTTAACCATTGATATATATTCATTGGTAGCAAAGATGCCTGGACGTTGCACTTAACCAAACCTTAAATCAAATAAATCATAAGGCTCATACACTACTGGAAACCAGGACTTTGCCGAGTGTTTTTACACTCGGCAAAGAGCCTTTTGCACTTGGCAAAGGCTTTGCCGAGTGTGGCACCCGGCAAAGTCCACTCGGCAACATATTTGTCGGCAAAGGAACTTTGCCGACTGCTTTTTATCCGGGCACTCGGCAAAATATTTTTATATTTTGCCGAGTGCCAGGCAAGGCACTCGGCAAAATATTTGCGCCGTCACTCCACCAGCCGTTACCGGTTACTTTGTCGAGTGCCTCCCCATCACTCGACAAAATGTTTTTTTTATTTTTTTAACTTTGCCGAGTGTCCCTGGGCCAGCACTCGGCAAAGTTTTTCCCTTTTTTAAAAAAATATTACTTTGCCGAGTGCCGCAGGCCCGACACTCGGCAAAGTTTTTCTCCTTTTTTAAAAAAACATTACTTTGCCGAGTATTTTTAGGCCCGGCATTCGGTAAAGTTTTTTCCTTTTTTTAAAAAACATTACTTTGCCGAGTGCCCCAGGTCCGGCACTCGGCAAAGATTTTTTTTCTTTTAAAAAACACACTTTGCCGAGTGCCCCCTGGCCAGGCACTCAGCAAAGACCCCGAGAATTGCAAATTTTTTTATATTTTTACATTCCACTGTTACACCCTAGGTGTAGAATATTATACACACGGCAGCGCTATTCTACACCCTAGGTGTAGAATATTATTCTACACCACAAGTTAAAACTGAACTAAAAAAATACTGAGTACTACTGAATCGTGTTCAGTATTATTCAGTACTACGCACAGTACCACAAAATACTAAATAATAAGGAAACGCGACTACTGAACAATACTGAATTTTGTTCAGTATAACAGCTCGGTGTAGAATAGTATTCTACACCTAGAGTGTAGAATATATATATATAGACACACACACATTATATAAATCAAATATGACATCGATATAACCAACATGCATTATATATCAAAAGCACACTCATAATTTCATAAATCCATCAAAAATCCATCACAAATCCTACAAAGTTCAACATTAAAAGTTTATTATTACAGGTTCAACATCACAAAGTTCAACATCCCTACTGCGGCGGCGGAGAGTGCAACTGTGTTCTCTCGTACTGTGGTGATGGACCGAACTGCAGTGTAGGGTTGACGGGATCAGTCCTCGGTGACACGATAGCGGGGTTGTTTGAACCCACTGACGGAGGCTGCACAAAAGAAGAGATTGCATGTGTTAGACTCAAAATTAAAAATTTCGGCAGCACCTCCCCTGCACGGGGAGGACTCCAACCTGCAAGAAACAACGGCACGAAGACCGACAAAACAACGGCATGAAGGCCGACAATCCCAACGGCACGAAGGCCGAAAATCACAACGGCACGAAGGCCGACAAAACAACGGCACGAAGGCCGACAATCCCAACGGCACAAAGGCCGAAAATCACAACGAAACGAAGGCCGACAATCCCAACGGCACGAAGGCATACTCACAGGTGTGAACTGTCGAACCGGAACTGGAGCTGCCATCTGCACTTGGACACCCGATGCTTGCTCGATGGTTTGCATGATCTGGAACTTGTCCGCCATCTGCTTTTGCGTGGCCTCCAGCTGAGCGGTCAGGAGCGCTTGCACATCCTTTGTCTCTGCCAGCGCATCCTTTGTCTCTACTAGCTCGGCCTGCAGTGTTTCAATCACATGTTTCAGTATTGCAAATCTGATCAATGTGTGTAAAGTTTAATGTACGACGAGTGAAACTGGAATTACCTGAAGTTCGTCGACCTGCGACAATGTTGGAGTAGGCCGTGCACGTATGGGAAGGCTTCTGGACGTGCTTTGCGCCCTCACGTCAGAGAGAGAGGGTGCGGAGCTCGAGGAGTCGGCGCCGTCTGCAATCCACAACCGCCCGTGCTTCCTACCTTGCCCTAGCCTCACAATCACCTCTGTCTCATGGGGCTCAGTGCTCAGATTGTGCTCTGAGCCACAGAGCGCCCGAACCGCCTCTGCGTAGTCTCGGACCTTAGCGTGGATGGTGGGGTCAGAGTAAGCCTCAGCAGGGGCATCTGGGTTGAAGACGACACCGGATTTCACCGGGCCCATGTGGGACACAGCCCATGCCGTGAACTCCGACACTGGCTGGTCCGGGTGTGTCACCTCCTACGAGAAAGATGGGCAAGATGATTAGAAATCAGGCAAAATTGAGCGTTAGAATAGATAAATGACATCTCGTACGAGTGCCCGCTTGAATGCGGGGAGGTTGTAGCTGCCTTGGTGGTGCGTTGGACCGATCTTCAGTGCCCGCTTCTGCTTGCCTTGCTCGTGCTTTTGCGATGTATGCCAGGTTAAGGTACCTATCCACGATCCTCGACCATGCCGCTCTATGTGACATACACCACGAGGCAGGCATCGATCAACTCATCTATCACAGGCTCCATGAAGACACCCATATTACTCCCCGGGTGTCCAGGGATTATCAACGATAGGAACATGCCGTTGAAAGGAGACACCGGGGGGTGATTGAGGGAGATAACGAACATGGGCCAACATGTGTATGGTGCAGCGATCATATCATATGGATTGAACCCATCTGTTGCTAGCACGACACGTACATTACGAGCCTCCTCTGCTTTTCTGAGGATGCCGCGCATTGAAGTACTTCCATGCATCAGCATCAGATGGATTATCATCTTCTCCAGATTGTACCGCTTCCTGTTTTTGTGCCATGTCATCTGTTTCGCGGATTCCTCGGTCATGAACAGCCATTGGAGCCTCGCTAGGAAGGGAAGGTGTTGTAGGACTCTCATTGGGATCTTAACCTACTTCTTCTGGCCATCGCCTGAGTCAACCTCCACGTACCTAGAGGATTTACACTTCGGGCAGTACTTTGCATCCGCGTGTTCTTTCCTAAATAGGACGCACCCCTTCGGACACACATGTATCTTGTCATAGGGCATCTTCAATGCAATAAAGAGCTTCTCTGACTCGTACAAGTTCTTCGGCATAATATGTGTCGCCGGTAGCATATCGCTCCACATGGCCACCATCTTATCGAACCCTTCTCGACTTAGGTTCAACTCAGCCTTCAACCCCATGACGCGACCAATGGCATCCAGCTGAGAAACATTAGTACGGTCATGAATGGGTCTCTGTGCCGAGTCCAACATCAGGTAGAAGGCATCTGCGCCAACCTCCATCTCCTCCTTTTCACGGCATTCAGCGAACTAAGCTTGGTGAAAGTCATCCATCATGTCAGGTACCCCAGCATCATCATCGAAAGCCTCGAGCCATGGTCTGATCACCTCCTCCCTGATATGATCGACTTCACCATGGTGGATCCACCGGTGGTAGCCCGGAGTAAATCCAGACTTCACAATATGTCTACCCATGGTGAACCTATCTTTCCTTCTCATGTTGTCACAACCGCTGCAGGGACAAACCACTAGAGAATGGCCTCCAGCACTTTCACCAAATGCATGCTTTAAGAACTCTTCAACCTTGATTATAAACATCGGGTCAAAATCATACTCGTCTCTCCGGAGCATGTACATCCACTCACGGTCCTCCATCCTTTAACAGACGTATCAGCAGACATGAGTGACCAGACAATTGCATCTACGCGGTGTACCTACTCTCTAATAGGTGAGGATAGGTCCTAATCCCACCCGCGGATCTGTAGATGAGGTTAGTTTCCATGCTCCGCTCCTATCCGAGATAGAATTTCGGCAGCACCTCCCCACTGTTCTCCTGATACACGTCCTACAAGAGAGAGTGTGTATCCGGAGAACAACAGGGGGTGATGCCGAAATATCATCTAGGACCGGAGCGGACCATGGAAACTAACTCATCTACGCATCCGCGGGTTGTCCAAAAAACGTGGACAATCCGAAACAGATACGGTCGCAGATATGCAAAGACCTGCATACCTCCAACCGTATCTCTTTTGGATAGGAGACGCCTAACAGGGATACGTGACCTAAGACCATGATACGGATAGAGGGGTTATACCTAGGGGTCGGTGAAGTCAGGCTAGCGGGGCAGTGGCGAGTTGATGCAGTGGCAAGGCGACGCAGTGCAGGTAGACCCGCGACGCCGACGAACATGATCAGGGTCCTCCGGGTCACCTCCGACAGGCTCGTCTCTGCAAAAGAAGAAACATAAAACTATAAGTTAAAAATTTTGGCAGAACCTCCCCTGCACGGGGAGGTTTCAAAAACCTGTAAAAAGAATGGCACGAAGGCCGACATTCACAATGGCACGAAGGCCGAAAAATCATAACGGCACGAAGGCCGACAGTCACAATGTCACGAAGGCCGACAGTCACAACGCCACGAAGGCCGATAACCAGAACGGCACGAGCCGACAACCAGAGAAGGGGTGATATACCTAGTCGCGGCACGTGCGTCGACGGGGATGCCACGCGGAGAAGACGGCGGCGAACACGACGAACGACACGAGGCGATGCCCGGGCCGAGGGCGCGGCCGGCGGGCGTGGTCGCGGCTGGCGGGTGCGGCCAGGTGTAAGGTCCAAATGGCTAGAGGGGGGGTGAATAGCCTATTTAAAAATCTTACCAAAACCAAACTTGGGCTTTCACCAGGCGCGCGGGGGCCAGGGGCGGCGCCCGGAGGCGCAGCCAGGGGCACGGCCGAGGGCGGCGCCCACGCGCTCGGCCGGGCCGGGGGCGCAGCCGACGGCGCGACCGGTGAGCGCTGGGACCGGGCGCGGGGGCCGGGGTCGCGGGCGTGGGCGGCGGACGGGGTCGCGACGTTGGCGCGGGCGCGGCAGCGGCCGGGGGCCAGCGGCGTGGGGTGGCGTCGGGGGCTAGGGCGCTGGGGTCGGGCGGGGTTAGGGTAGGGGGGCGGTTGGGCTGGTGGGCTTTAGATAGGATTTTTTTATAAAACGTTTGTCGAGTGCCGGTGCCAGGGGGCACTCGGCAAAATTGATTTTTAAAAAATAAAAGTATACTTTGCCGAGTGTAATACTAAGGCACTCGGCAAAATAGTTTTTAAAGAAAGCATTTGTCAAGTGCCAGGGGTCTGGCACTCGGCAAAAATGTGTTTTAAAAAAAATTGCCGAGTGTCAGCCCGCCGGCACTCGGCAAAATATTGTTTAAAAAAAGAAATTTTGCTGAGTGCCTATGTGATGACACTCGGCAAAATAGATTTTAAAAAAATAAAAAAAAATTGTCGAGTGCCGGCCGTTAGACACTCGGGAAATTTTGACGGCAGGTGGCCGCCGTGACGTCCAGCCACCTTTTGCCGAGTGTCTGCTTTATTTTGCCGAGTGCGACACTCGGCAAAATATTACTTTGCCGAGTGCCTCGATAAAAAGCACTCGGCAAAGCCTCAGGCACTCGGCAAAGTCCTGGTTTCAGTAGTGATAGTAAATGCTAGTGTAATAAAGGATTAATCTCGTATTCAAAATTGGTAGGAGGCTGACTTAGTTTAAAAGGGTGTCTATTATGTCACATGTTGGTTTAAAAAAAAATATGAAAGACTAGCTTACACACCCACATGTGTGCTGCGATGCGCGTTGGGTCAGGCGGCCTGACCAAGACATGTGGTGCCAGTGAAGCTTTTGTAGCTCAAAACTCATGTAATGGGCCTAGATTTGCCATGTATAAAATAGATAAAGGTGAGGGTCAGACCAAGTGACGGAAGAGCGGTGATGGATGAGCGGGGAGACAATAAGGGACAGAAGATAAACTTAAATTTATCCTTTTAATATTAGATATAGATTATTAGTCGAAGTTCCTCTTGCATTGTTCATGTTTGTGGTTAAGAGGACAAACTACAAACAAATGAACTATTAGAAGGACAAAATCAAAATTTACACCAAAATACATGGTTTTGATGTTAACAAAGGTTTTTCTATTCATTATAAAAAGAACAAAAAAGGGTCTGTTTCCATTTCTCTGGCTATATATAAAGTACATACTAAAATTTAAAATCACCTAAGGAAAAGACAGTATAGTAAGTACTCCTTCCATTCCAAAACATTTTGCCTTTTCTAGGTAATATATACCTTTTTATTATACACTTAGATATACACTATATCTAATAAATACATATAATCTTTTAGTTTATAGAACGTAAGGAGTAGTTATTATTGTATATCTAGTTAGTGCGACCATACATCATGTTGATTTTGTTGTATGTTATACACATTCTAAAGTTTTTGAGCATACTAGATATACTTTTAGTACCTTTAGGACTTTTCATTTTAGTTTATGTAGATATAGGCTGTGTTTAGATCTGAATTTTAGAGTGCCAAAATACACTGTAGCATTTCGTTTGTATTTGGTAATAATTGTCCAACCATTGACTAATTAGACTCAAAACGTTCGTCTCGCAAAGTACAACCAAACTGTGCAATTAGTTTTTGATTTTATCCACATTTAATACACCATATATGTATCGCAAGTTTGATGTGACGGGAAATCTTTTTTGCATAGTGTACTTTTCGATAGATCTAAACACAACCATAATAGATATGAACGAATGGTTGACATGACATGAAAAGTCATCATGCTGTAACCAAGGGCCAAACGTCGTGTCGTTTAATTAATTTCTCACTCTACCACGCATAACGCATGTCATAATATAAACTGATAACAAAGTTATCTATCTTTTTTTTCATCAGGTCACTTCAATCTGACTTCCGGCGACTCGGCGTGTCTCCTTTTTTCTTGGTATGTGGAGTGATTGCTACTGCATGTGGCGACACGACGTTGCAAGCATCTACTAGTAACGTGTACATTTATCTGTCCAGCTCATGCCTCTATTATTGAGTTTCATTTATATTTATGTTATCGTCTCTCTCACACACACTACTCTCATATATATATATATATATATATATAACAACAGCATATTACGCAACACGAGACTGCATGCTGTCCTCATCATATAATTTGTGATAAAGATAACAGCGTGTTACATTTTTTGTGCTATTTTCCGTCCTTTTGAGAAAAAAAACGTAGGATTATTGAGAGATATGCAAACAGAAATAAAAGATATGCTTTTCAGGTTTTAGGAGTAACTCAATGGATATTAATATCTCTTAGGGAGTATATAATAAACCACGATTATCCCAGCAAAAGAAGCAGACAAATATGTGAGCTATGTACACGCACCATGTTTTGTCGCCGTGCCAACTGCCCACTGATGGTGTTGAAACTAACGAGGATCCCACAATGCCTACTAGACAAACAAGGTTACTGAATCGGCACCACACAAGATCCATGCGCCACGTAGGTATGAATCATCTGGAGACTGGTCCAATCAATTCCAAGGTCCATGGTCCATGGAACAGGCTGCCCTGGTGCCCCCCTCCCTAGTCCCTACCTGACTCAGCAAAAGGATGAGATCCTCACATCAGCCACTGGTTTATTATACTCCATCCTTCCCCTTTTAAGTGTCTAGATTTTTATGTTAAACAAATTGTTGTTAAGTTTAACTACATTTATAAAAAATATACTAGTAACATTTATAATCTTCAAAAAAAATATATTAATCGTTAATCTCTAATAATATTTGTTGTACACCATAAATATTAGTGATCTCTTTTATATATTTGGTTAAAATTGAGTATGTTTAACTCCTCGATACGTGAGAATGACACTTACCAAAGAAATTGAGCGAGTACTTGAAAAATCACACATCATCATAACAAGGGAAAAAGCAGCATAACAACTTCCTTAACGTTGAACGGAGAAGAAAAAAATGGAATTGGAGAGATGGCCAGGTGTGGAGGTGGCTAGCAGCAGCTGTTGCATTGCAGCACCTGTGAAGCTGCCCCAGCCAAGTTGGTTGGTTTGCCAATCCCAACTCAATCACGGCAGCGGCAGGGCGATGCGCTAGCAAGCATATCCGGTCGTGTGGTGCTGTGATGCGGTGCGTAGGAAACGCGACGGCGGAGACCGCTGCGCCAGCTGCAGCCATCCAGGGTCATTACCGTCAAAATCAGCCACGCGGTTAGGCCAGCTAACCCTGTTCACCCCTGCTCCGCCTCCGCCTGGTATAAGAGGAGCCTCTTCTCCTCATCGTCCCCGCATCGCATCCTCCCCCACCCCTCCATACCAGAGGAACTCAGGCAGCAGCAGCAGCATAGTCTACCAAAACGTGCAAAGCTCTGATCTTGTCGCCTCCCCCGCAGTCTCCTCTTCCTCTCCGACCGTCCGTCCGTCCGCGGCCGCGCCGTCTCAAGGTGAGCAGAGCAACCGTCCATCCGTCTCCCTGCCCTGCCTCCCATTGCAGTTTCAGATTTCAGTACTAGTTCGACGCCGCCGCCGCCGCCGCTCTGTATCCTAGCAATACGTGTCGATTGCAGGCCAATGGTGGATGTCCAAGGAATCTAGCGCCCCCTCTGGTAATCCGTGTAGATTTAGGAAGCCTGTTCTTGATCTCCTGTTCGGACATCGGTAGGTATACGGCCGTGCACTGTGTAGTGCATTCTTACGGCGTCTAGGCGTTTAGGTTTGTAAATAAAAAGGCGAGATTTTTGCTGGGTTATTGCCCCCTGATGAAGAATTTCGTCGCCACTTGCTTCCCCTGAAGTCTGAGCAAAGTTCTTGTCAGATGTGGAATAGTTGAACTCTGAAAGTTGGCATCTTGTCACGGTTGCCATGGATGGCTTTACTCTTTTTAGAATGCCATATGCAGATGTGCTGGTGATAATGTGATATGCCTCACTATGGTGGCCTTGTTTCTTAAGCAGAGTACCTCTGTTTTATCTTATTAGTTCCCCACTATTTGGAATCTTCTTACTCATTCCAGCAGGGAACATTGTATATTGTATTACTAATAATACACACATAGCGTGTTTGCTTTAGTGCATTAGGTCTTTTTTTTTCTTTCTCTGTAAACTGTGAAGCATTTATTTGGTTCTTATTAGTCGGTTAGTCCTTACTTCAGTACCTAGGTAGCAAAAAGGTGTTAGCTTTTGGGCATATATTTATATCCTGATGCATTCATTGCTGAATCTAATGTTTCTTTTCTCTTGAGCAGATAACAGAAATCACAACAAGTTAAAGCCTCAGGGAATGCTGAAAGATGTGCTTTCATAGAAGAGATTTCTGTTGCAACATCAAGGATCTTGCTGCTCCGCAAGGGCTGCTGATCTGCTCAACTCTGGATGACCTGACCTGCATCAATTCCACGCCGTTCAGACTGCGACACGACCAGGCCATAAGAATTCTGTTCACCATCATGGATCATGACATGGGGGAGGAGGGATAGCTCTTTGTGGTTTGTGCAGTCCACCTGATTGGCAGCCAAAAGTGTAGCCCTGTGAATTGTGATTGCTTTTCAAGAAAGATATGGAATCGAGAGGAAAGATTTTGATGAAGCGGTATGAGTTGGGGAGGCTGCTGGGGAAAGGCACATTTGGCAAGGTGCACTATGCAAGGAACCTTGAGTCCAACCATAGTGTTGCTATTAAGATGATGGACAAGGACAAAGTGCTCAAGGTCGGGCTTTCAGAGCAGATAAGGCGGGAGATCACAACGATGCGGTTGGTGGCTCATAAGAACATTGTTGAGCTTCATGAGGTCATGGCGACACGAAACAAGATCTACTTCGTCATGGAGTATGTGAAAGGTGGCGAGCTCTTTGACAAGATTGAGAAGAGTGGCAAGCTCACAGAGGCCGTTGCACACAAGTACTTCCAGCAGCTCATTAGTGCAGTGGATTACTGCCACAGCCGAGGTGTGTATCACCGGGACTTGAAGCCTGAGAACCTGCTGTTGGATGAGAATGAGAACCTGAAGGTCTCGGATTTTGGACTGAGCGCACTTTCAGAGTCGAAGAGGCAAGATGGCTTGCTCCACACTACCTGTGGAACTCCAGCATATGTAGCTCCAGAGGTGATCAGTAAGACAGGCTATGATGGTGCAAAGTCAGACATCTGGTCTTGTGGCGTTGTTCTGTTTGTACTTGTTGCTGGTTATCTTCCTTTCCAAGGCCCAAACTTGATGGAGATGTATCGTAAGATACAGAATGGTGATTTCAGGTGCCCCAGTTGGTTTTCACACAAACTCAAGAAGCTGTTGTACAAGATCCTGGACCCCAACCCAAACACAAGAATTTCAGTCCAGAAGATAAAAGAGTCTACCTGGTTCCGAAAAGGACCTGGGGAGACCCGTGCGGTAAAGGAGAAAATTCCAAGTGAGAATGCCACCACAAATGCTGCTCCAGTACTTGCTATGAGGCGCAAGAAGAATGTTCATGAAGATGTGAAGCCCCTGGCTGTCACAAACTTAAATGCCTTTGAAATCATATCTTTCTCCACAGGGTTTGACCTCTCTGGTCTATTTATCAGAAAGGAGTGCAAAAAGGAGACACGATTCACTTCTGATAAGCCTGCCACGGCCATCATCTCGAAGCTTGAAGATGTTGCAAAAGCACTGAATCTCAGGATAAGGAAGAAGGATAATGGTGTTGTCAAGATTCAAGGGAGGAAGGAGGGAAGGAATGGTGTCCTTCAGTTTGACACAGAAATATTTGAGATCACGGCATCCTACCATCTCATTGAGATGAAACAAACAGGCGGTGATTCACTTGAGTACCAGAAACTGTTGGAAGAGGACATCCGGCCAGCACTGAAGGACATAGTCTGGGCCTGGCATGGAGATGATCAACAGCAAAAGGAGTAGTACCTTTGGATGTCTCAGTTTTGTTCCCAAAATTTGTTAGATTTTTCATCTCAGAGTGATTCTGTTCGACATGTGTGTGTTCTTTTTTTAGTAATTGCATTCTCTTTCTGTGAACCATTCCGTTGCGCAATAATTGTTGAGAGGCTGAGTTGTCCAGTCGTTCCATTCTGAAAACTGTTTCTGTCCTGTAATGTGTAATGGTTGTCCCTATCAATAATGAAATAAGTGCGTTTGATCCTTTAAAAAAGGTTGAGCTTTTTTTTTTGAAGAATTAGCAGGAGCTCTGCTATGTCATATAAGAAGAAGAGCAAGCCAAAGTTTTATAGTCTTATTACATTAAGAACCAGAAAACACAAGCATTGAAAACACTGGAAGGTAACATCTCCATTAGGGAACTACTGGACGTCCACAAGCGTTTAAAAAAGGTTGAGCTTTCATGTACTTCTGTAATAGCTTCGTTTGGTGCAATGTGCCAAACATTTGCTAGAGATATGCACCTCATCACTTGCATATGGAATCACTTGATTACTTGATTTTAGCCATTCCAGCACATAATAACAACAGAAAGAACTTCCAGTAGTGATTTGCCATTGCTTCAAGAATACTTCATATGTTCTCTTTTATTTATTATGTTTGAGATTAAAATTGATTGAACCCACTAAATCTAAAGAACCGATCTTTGTTCTTATTTGGCTCTTATTTCTTCTCTCAGAGTTTGTCAACCACAATTTTAAAGAAAATGTTTTGCATGTCAAACGGGTGGTGCTGTGCTCTGTATCTCAACTTACTTGCCAGTAGATTAGATTTTCAAGCGGGGAATCAGCTAGTAACTCTTTGCCACTTGGTCAGTCTGCTTATTCATAAATAGCGATAACTTGGAAAAATCGGATGAAGTAGAGGTACTACTTTCATTGTAAAGTAGCTAAAAGAAACAGTCTGACAAAGAAATCAAGGTAAAATGCACTCCACACAAAAGAACATATGAAAAAGATGAAACGCACAACACATGTGGGTAAGTCTAATCTTCAGGCAATGTTTGGACTCCACTAGTCCACTTGCACTATAAAAGAAGTCGTCTCCATCAAATGGGACTAAGGATAGATCCACTAACTCGTTTTTCACATTCTTAATCAACCAAAGATTCGTCTCCATCAAATGGGATTAAGGATAGATCCACTAGCTCGTTTTTCACATTCCTAATCAACCACCGGAATGACTTCCCTAGTGGATCAAGAGTCGATCCAATCTGATTAGTTTTAGCCGACCAATTACCGCTATGCCAAGTTGTGCATAATTATGGGATAAACTGTTTGGGCTCCTGATTTTCAACATCTGAGCTTTTGCTGTTGATGCCATGTATCTCCAGTTCTCCACAAACAAGAGACAAAAGTGATGATATAGATAAATATTTCCTGCTTTCAGCATACAAAGTTGAGTTGTTCATCGTTTTTCCTTTTTTCTATGGCTTTGCTCGCTCATCTGCACAGCTGTTGTGTCTGTGGGCAACAGGCAAAGAAGTCAAGCCGAATGATACTTTGACAGCAACTGACAGCTGCTAAACATGCGGCACCAAGTGCAGTTGAAAAACTTCTATGAGCAGATAATTATCAAATATAATCCTTAGATACTACTTGCGGCACCAAGTGTTGATTAATTAGCTTCCATCATGCATAGATTGGAGCATAATGATTGGTAATTAGGTGTGGGAGTTCCAGAGAGTGCTACTGCTTGCACGACCTTCTTGTATTGAACTTTGTACTGGAAATGTAGCAGAAGGTGAAACTGGAGTTTCAGATATTGTATGTCACGGTGAAACTAACTGAAAACCTTAGCATCTGCCCCACATCCCAAAAGTCTAGTTTCAGAGCTATGTGTTGTCAGACAGTCTATACAGATTAGAGCCCTAAAACAGAGGAACAGAGACCTAATCATCCAGAATGTCAAATGGCTCATTTACTACATCCGTATCCAACCAGGGAAAAAAATAGGTTTATGATGCATAAAATTATGCAACTAAAGAATATTATCCGCTCACTAGCTTGATACACACGTATCTTGAATGCTAAGAGAACAGGCTGTGAAACCAAATTATCATTGAGTAGAGATCATGTTACTGCAACACCTTCAGAAGTTGGAGCTGGTCCACTGGGAGATAAACCAGGAAAGACTCAAAAATCTATATTGGGTCCCATCAAGATGGCGTGGCGTGGAGTGGAGTGGGGAAAAAAAGACGATCGCTGATATATACAATTGCCTTCTAGTCATGTTACTCCGTATTTCGAAGGGAATGGATGTAGCAGGCTTCAGTAGCGGTGGTTGCAGAACTGCCGCTTCAGTCTGTTCTGTTCTGTTGAAGCCAACTCCAACATTTCATTTTTATTTTTATCATTCTGCTCTGCGTCTGCGTCTTGTGCCGCTGCTGTAGCTTACAGTTTGCTTCTGCCCCCTTCACTTGCGTTTTTATGCAGGTATTTATATACATATAGTTATTAAACATGAGACTTTGGATGCAAAATTGCTTGTGATCATGAGTCTTCAGATACAAAGAATAATGCACAGAATTGCAACATTCCATTGTACAAGTTGCCTATAAACCATGATATTTCTGATTGTATCCAGGTTAATCCCTACAGTATAGCTTTTGTTTGTGATTTCATCAAGGTTAGTATACTGAGAAAAGCTTTCCTCTATCAAGGGTTAACGGAGATGCTACTCAACGCTGAATAGTGAATACCGTCCATCTCCAGACAATCAGGCTAATTCCATCTCTTCTCATAAAGAAAACATCTCAGACTAGTACAGCAATGGAATTGGTGTTGTTAACAGGGGTGACACTAATCCAAAATAACAGTTCACCAGATCAGATTATTAGGTAGCAACTCACCAGTAACATGCTACCATGATGAGCCTTCTTGCTTTTCAAGCAGCATGACAAATACCAGAAGCCCGACAGGAAGATCGCAAGAACAGTAAGAAAGCTGAACGCCTGTTGGAAGATATCGCCAACAGAACATCACTTCAACAACAGAAAGTTGAAGACTAGCAGTCCCAATATCAGCCAGCACGAGCGAACACAGACAATGAAGTTTCTAGATTTCAGCTACCCACATTTATTACATGCTCCAAGTCTCACATTTAAGCACTGATAAGCATGGTTTAAGTTGAAAATTAAAATCGTGCAAACTTTAGCCAAAATGTCATGTCCGAATTCCCTACTCCCAGCATTGACACCCATTTACAGTTACCACAGTACACAAGGCTGAAACACCAACAATTCTGCACATTTACTTCAGCATATATATATGATCAATCCCCTTCTATGTTACATTTGCCACCGTAGTATACATTAGCACCCACACGTAAGGACAAACAGGATTGTGCCAATCTTCGCCACCTCTGTTGACACTCAATCAGCAAAATACAAAATAAGTTATGAACATTCTGTCACCGGGCCTTATCGGATTCTGATTTTGCCGGTTGTGCAACAAGGGTGCGCCAGAGGTACCGCCCACTTGCCATGTCCACCATAGTCCAGAATCCGGTTTTCACTGCTGATCCAACCTAGATACATGCAGAAAACAGTCCTTGAGATTCTGAACCAATTGTTATTAAAGGCACCATATTGTATCTTTCAGATTGGCACACAAGGGAAACAAAGAGCTAATGGTTTAAAATTTGAACCAAGAATTAGTTTGATCATCGATCATGCAGGGGTTTATAGTTACATGTTGCTTAACAACATATGCTTTTTCATGTGCACGATGCGACTGTTTAAGCACACAAGCCCACTCAGCTCATGTTTCTACGCAGTTAATTTTGTAAACAAATTGAGATGCATGATCTGGAAAGTTTATAGCATGATCTTTTGACGGAACAGAGGACGGTGGGAGTGTTGGGCAAGATGACAAATGTTTGAAGATCGTATGAGTTTGAAAAACAGTGGGAGCGTTGGGCAAGATACCAGATGTTTGAGTTTGAAGCTCTAGTCAGTTTCAAGGCTACCAAGCCTTGCTAAATCAAGTGGCATAACTTTTTTCTCCCTGAATTCATGATAGCTGTAATAAGTGTAAGCCATTCCAGGCAGACCATTATACCATTATTTGTTTGTTTTAAGTTGAGCAACTGTTATCTTTACTTCTTTTGAACAGAAAAGTTGACCAAATGTATCTGCGCTAATAAGGTACTTTATGAACGGCAACAAGATGGCAGATGTTTTGGAGCTCTAGTGAGTTTCAAGGCTACCAAGCCCTGCTCAATCAAGTGGTACATCCCCCTCCCCTCCTCCCCCAGTTTGTAATTTCTCTTATCAGTGTAAACTATTATACATGTCCCATAGTATAGTAGGATTGTGTGTGTTTTTAAGTTGGGCAAATGCAACCGTGCTAACAAGGTACGAACTTTATGCAAGAAAATTGCAGGACTAGCATATTGTATATCATTGGCATATCAGTGATAACTGAGTGGTTCAAATAAGCCTGAAATCACCTAGAGGAGTGGTTGAAATAAGCCTGAAATTCATCTAGATAATGCTGTGATCCTAGTTTTCCAAGCAGGAATTTGTGAGCGGCGCCGCAGCAGGCAGGAAGCTAAGAATAGCGGGGTGCCAGACAGGTGACACGCGTGTTACCTTGGAATGGAGGGGCACGGTGGCCCTGGGGGAGCCCTTGCCCTTGCCGTCGGCGTCGGCTTCGGCATCGGCGTCGAAGTGGTCGGCGGGGTCGGCGTTGAGCCCCCGGAGCAGGAAGAAGCCGGCGACGGTGGCGGAGAGGAAGATGAGGATGACCCGCAGCGGGCACATCTCCTCCGCCCCGTCTCCTTCCCTTGCAGGGGAACAGAACGCAAGGAAATGGATTGAGGAAAGGCGGCGCCTTTGCCGGAGGCGGCTGGATTTGGAAGAGTTGGTGTGGGTAAGTGGGTGGATTAGTCCGCTCGCCCTCCCGTCGTCTCCTTCCCTTGGTGGAATTTCTTTTGACCAGTCCGTCCGTCCGTCAACCGGTGAGGCTGCAATGGGATCCCGGCAGAGGCAGCAGCGTGCCGGAGGAAGAAGCCGGAGGAGGACGGGTCGGGGACGGATTTGTTTGTGCGACGACGAAAGAGAGCGAGAGAGAGGGGATGGGGGGGAAGAGGAAGACGAACAAGAGGGGTGGAACGAGATCCTCTGAAGTCGGTCTCCGTGACTGCTGCCGGCAGTCACTCAATCACTGCCGTTCATTGGCATCCAACGGAGCAGCTGAGCTTCCTCGTTCGTACGTTGTGTGGCCCAACAACACGGTCCGTTAAGCACAAAAAGCAGCTGGCAGCCCCTGCCGAGAGCTCCGCATGGATAGGGGGGAAATCGCCACCGCCGTCATCTGCTCGAGCGCCGCGCCGTCGCCATCCCCTCGCCTCGCCCAGAGCCGCGCCCTTGCCATCCCCTAGCCCAGAGCCGCGCCGTAGCCATCCCCTCGCCCAGAGCCGCCCCATCGCCGTCCCTTCGCTGCGGGCTGCATCGTCGGCGCTCCCTTGTCGAGCGTCTCGGCGTCGCCGTCCATCGCCGAGCGTCATTGCCGTCATGGACGCTGCCAGCCTGCAGCCTTTCAACCTCGACCACGTCCTGCACGCCCTGTGCAGAGCTCACGGCTGCTGACCTGCTGTCCAGGAGCTTTTTCAATTTCTAATGCTCTAAGTACAGTCTTCAGAGCATGCTTGTAAAGTGCAATTTGTGCAAGAACTTGCAAACTGTGTAAATTGTGGTTGTATCCAAACTCATGTAAATTTTGTAGATTACCATTGTGTTGTAAATTTTCCTGGAATTGAATAAAAAGTATTGCTGATTGTTGCAAATTCAGAAGTGCACAAAATGTGCTGGCATCCAGTATGGCTACGGCGCGGCTCTGGGCGAGGGGATGGCTACGGCACGGCTCTGGGCGAGGCGAGGGGATGGCGACGGCGCAGCTCCGGGCGAGGGGATGGCGACGACGCGGCGCTCGAGCAGATGAAGGTGGCGGCGATTTCCCCTGTCCATGCGGAGCTCTCGGCAGAGGCTGCCGGCTGCTTTTTTGCTTAACGGGCCGTGTTGTTGGACCACACAACATGCGCACGCCCCCTGCCGAGAGCTCCGCATGGACAGGGGAAATCGCCGCCACCTTCATCTGCTCGAGCGCCGCGTCGTCGCCATCCCCTCGCCCAGAGCTGCGCCGTCGCCATCCCCTCGCCTCGCCCAGAGCCGTGCCGTAGCCATCCCCTCGCCCAGAGCCGCGCCGTAGCCATACTGGATGCCAGCACATTTTGTGCACTTCTGAATTTGCAACAATCAGCAATACTTTTTATTCAATTCCAGGAAAATTTACAACACAATGGTAATCTACAAAATTTACATGAGTTTGGATACAACCACAATTTACACAGTTTGCAAGTTCTTGCACAAATTGCACTTTACAAGCATGCTCTGAAGACTGTACTTAGAGCATTAGAAATTGAAAAAGCTCCTGGACAGCAGGTCAGCAGCCGTGAGCTCTGCACAGGGCGTGCAGGACGTGGTCGAGGTTGAAAGGCTGCAGGCTGGCAGCGTCCATGACGGCAACGACGCTCGGCGATGGACGGCGACGCCGAGACGCTCGACAAGGGAGCGCCGACGATGCAGCCCGCAGCGAAGGGACGGCGATGGGGCGGCTCTGGGCGAGGGGATGGCTACGGCGCGGCTCTGGGCTAGGGGATGGCAACGGCGCGGCTCTGGGCGAGGCGAAGGGATGGCGACGGCGCGGCGCTCGAGCAGATGACGGCGGTGGCGATTTCCCCTATCCATGCGGAGCTCTCGGCAGGGGCTGCCAGCTGCTTTTTGTGCTTAACGGGCCGTGTTGTTGGACCACACAACATGCAAACGAGGAAGCTCAGCTGCTCCGTTGGATGCCAATGAACGGCAGTGATTGAGTGACTGCCGGCAGCAGTCACGGAGACCGACTTCAGAGGATCTCGTTCCCCTCGGTGGGGCGGGTCGCCACAGGACAGAAACAGGCCCGTCGGTCGGGCCGTCGCCGTCAGTCTTGCGCGAAGCCTTGCGGGGCCCACTTGCCAGTGAAGGCGCCGCGGGACGCGGTGGTTGACGCCGTCTCCTCGGGCCCCACCTGTCGGCGGATGGAAGCTTCTCCAGGCGTGCAGGCACGACGCCGACGCAGCAACAAACGGACGGAGACCGGGCTTGCCTTTGGGTTCGCACAGTCAGCACGTCTGTCTGTCCAAGTCAAAAGCAACGCACCGGTGCAGGGGAGGGGAGGACGCGGTTTTTCTCTCTCCCGTCCTCCCTCCAGATCCAACCGGCGTCTCAACAGTTTACGAGAGAATTCGGTTCCAAGAACAAGAATAGCTGAACTTCGTTTATAAGATGGTATGCTATCCACTACCACTTGCACAAAAACGACCTACATATATACTGCTACTTAGCACAGCCGAACAACCACCTTCAAACAAATCAGTCACATATAGGCAGGCGCCATTGCGCGTTGCCAAAGCGAGCTGTGTCAGTGTTAGCGCCGACTCAAAACTCCACCTGTGCAGGACAAGTCCCCATGCCCATTTTTCATTGAATCCCAGAGTTCATGCGCCAACACATCAGGTGACAGTAAGTTTCACATGATGCAATGCATCAAGTGGCGCATGTTAACAGGTCAGATGAGAGTGCTACTAAACAAAATGACCCCATATGTTTTCGCATCAAGGAACATGGAGCCTTATCTCCTCGCTAAGTAACCCCCCTGCAACACTCGGGGGAGGCAAGGAAGTCTTGGCTCAGACATCCTCCGTTTCCTTCTACAACGAGGTCTGTGCCTGCTATGCTGTCTCTTTTTCATTGAAAGACCACACGGACTGTCCATCAGTACTTGTCGAGCAAAATAAGCCTCCACCACCACCAACAGGTGCGCTGGACCGCGATGAAAAATGGCCACCACCTTCCTGGGCTCCATTCAGCGACAGCTCCTTCCTGCGTACATAATAACCCCAACAAAGTTATCAGATCCAGCATTTTCACTTTATCAACCAACGATGATAGTATGAATGTATGTATGATGATGACATTACTACAAAAAAAACATTAATTCAGATTAGATATGGATAGTCGAAATGTTTTGTCAGGCCTAACACAGAAACCAAGCAGTGTCATGCAGACAACCACCCAAAGGGCACAACCCATGGTAAAAGTGAAAGATTTCAGGCACCCCAGTGTCCAAAAATTTCTGCAAAATGACACTGTAGCAATTTTCGTTGTTATTTGGCAATTAGTGTCCAATCATGGTCTAATTAGGCTTAAAAGATTCGTCTCGTCCATTTCATCCAAACTGTGTAATTAGTTTTATTTTTTATCTATATTTAATGCTTCATGCATGTGTCCAAAGATTCGATGTGACAGGGAATCTTGAAAAATTCTGCAAAATTTTTTGGAACTGAACAGGGCAAAATGAACTCAAGTTCAAGCTAACAGATTACAAGGCGAAACAAGCTAATTCAAATGCCAAAAGACCGGCCCAACTAAAAAACAATAAAAAATCTTGTATCTTCAAACCATAAATAGGGGGAAAAAAAGTTTAAACTTCACAAATGGGATGGCGCTGGCCGTGTGTTCAACTAGCTATGCTAAGTTTCCATCAGCTTGGAGCCTGTTGACAGGTCAAGTGCTTCTGGCCTATAGGAAGTAGGAACCTGATGGTCTGTCATACTACCTGAGTATTCAAAAATGACTCAAATGATGCCATGCTAAGAAAACTGATAACCCAATTTTCATGTTCCCTTGAGCCAAATTTCTGTGGGTAGCAGCCCACTTGTGTAAATTGTATGGATGCCTCTCCTCCTACATACATTGCCATGGAACAAGACTGAATACCCCATTGGGCCTTGTCTTCGAATCCTCCTGGAACTCTAGTTGTATCCTAACTGGACTAAAACTTTCATCTCACATGGACTAGGCTGCCCGCTCTTGCATCACAGCACCATTACATATGCTTTTTAAGTATGAAGGAGCCTGCCCCAACCATAAAAAAAAGGTAACAGTTACCACCTTTAAAAAAAATCTTCATCATATGTTTAATAAAGTAACAATTAAAACTACGCCCAATAATTAACAGCAAGGTCAAACAGGATGCAGTAACTAAACACCACTAATGAACAGCATTTCCAAGAATCCAACCACCTACAGTGCAAAAGTTCAATGCTATCAAACTACATATTTCAGAGAACATAAAAGTTGGCTCAACAGTTGCTCTCCATAAATAAAGCCATGCATTCCTATGTTCAAGGGTTCTGGGTTCTGGCCTTGCACAACCCATAGCAAATATTTAATCATCCATTTTGGACTTTTGGCGTCAGCCGAGTTTCATTCAATCGCCAGCTCATATAATCGCATTTCTTGGACATAAGACCATCCCAAACTTAGACATAAAAATGAAACTAGAACACTCACTATCAAGCTATACATATCTCATCAAATTGCATGCAACAGAACAGCTTAGCCTGCGGCAAGTTCTGATTTTGCGCCATCTAAGTCTAGCCTCTAATTATGTCTCAAAAGAAGCAGCCCACACTATTTAAAAATACAAAAAATCAATGCAACCAATGGATGATATGAACGTAGAAGACCATGATGTTGCAGGAAGCATCCTATAAAATCAAGTGTTTAGTCTGCTTATCCCCTCCAAAACTTCTCGTTGTATAAACACAGAACCTGGGCAGTTATCAGACGCTTGAGTACCCCTGAGTTATTGAAGATAAAAGTTACTGTTGGAAAGCAAATCTTGATCAGACCACTAAATCCGAATAATACACTAAATGTTAGAGGAGCACATCATCAAGACCAGGGACAAAACCATTGGTTAATAATCTGATAATTCATGATGACAACCACCCATCTCTCCTCGGTTTCTGTACCCTTCTTTCTAATCAATTTAGACCTAGCAATGAATGTGCCTCTGAACTGCCTTAAGAAAAAAGGTATTCACTTAGCACATAATTTCTAGCTGGGCTGAAAGAAACCCATGGCCAACTCATTGGTCAACCGTGCAATTGTTGTAACATAATCTTGACTGAAGACACATTTAGTGTTAAGGTGCAACAATCACAGACAGTGGAACGAATTATTCAAAATGACCAGACATTCCAAGCTAGCTTATTCATTATGGCAGTTTGTCAATTCACCACCATCCTAATTCACGAGCAGAGTAGAACAGTTAACGCCATAACATCAATGAATCATGATCCATGAAAGTGAGAAATATCAGAAACGCACATGTCTGGTTAAGTGTTCCAAAAAGCTTTAGTCACTAGACAGAAAACAGGGGGGTGCCTAGAAACTAACTAGGATTATGCAGACACTCTGCGTATAGTATGTGGCAATTAAGCAGTAAGCGAGATGGTGGTGCCTAACATCTTAATAGTGACTGCAAAGACCAAAATTGGTGTGACTAACTCATGAAACATATGCAAAAATAAATAAATAAATCTTGAAGCACCACTGCCCTGCCCCAGATTACACGTCTTTCTCATAAATAACATCCACAGAGAACTCGCACCTAATGATTGGAGAATAAAGAGCACTGCTACCTTAAATCTTTCAAAGAAGAAAGGATCATCCATACACACTCAGCATCACACACTCAATGGGTTCAACAATAAAGACGAGTATCAATTAAAAACTCAGCTATGCTAAATACCAAGATAATTCACTCTGCTTTTCAAAGGTCTCTAATTTCTGTACATATAAATGTCCTGGTTGAAGTAAGGAGTAATCCACAATCACACATGCAGATTTCACTCGTGTTTAACTATGTACATGCAAATTTAAGCAGATGTCATCAAATGATTATCATTAAAAAAAATGTCAATAATTTGGCGCTTAAAGGTATGGATACATGGAACTATACTAAGCAGTTAACTGGAAAACTCGAATAACTCACACAATAGCATGAAAATCTAGCGTTGTTAACATCCGGGGAAAGGACAACAACTATTCTATAATGAGTTATTATACCAGTTTTCTAGCTCAAGTGAAAATTATATGATGTTCAGTGGTCATGAAAGCCTTTGTTGCAGCAAATTTTCTGAAAAGAAGAGGGGGATAGGAAACTACTTACTTGGGCCAAGAAGGACCTGGTGGTCCAAAGGGGTGTTCACGTGCTGATTTGTTTGGAGACCCAAAAACCAAGTCATTGCGTAATTTCCCTGGTATTTCATGTGGAAGGAACAGGCTTGGTGTATCAGGTGGCAATTGCTGGAAAGGTGCTTTCTGCAGCCATGGATCACTGTCACTCAAACCAGTACCCAGGGGCCCTTTTGTTCCCCCATTGAAAAGATTGCCACTATAGTTTAATTTATTTGCCTGTTGAGGCCACTGATTCTGAGGGCCTTGGAGACCTAAACTTTCATGAACCAATGGCGTGCTCCACATTTGCCATGTGCCTTGCTCACTGCTAGCCTCAGGCTGAATAGGACCACCAGGCCTTTTTGCAACTAATAAGTGCAGGGGCTTGATAGGCTTTTCTTCAACCATACGAGATCTAGAGAGAGGAGACTCAATTGGTGAAGGCCTCCTATGTGATTTCTTGGCGACATCACTCGAGATGAATCCACAATCCAAGTCTGGAGGGAAGTTATCTAAAGACTCTGAAACTGGCCCAAGCAATGCTATTGCATCTGGATCATAGCATGGGTCCTCAAACTGTTCTGAATCTTCAAATATCGCAGATTCTGCATCATCATAGAAAGGCATATGTCCAGCAGGAAAATGAGGTAGTGTCTTATTGGGAGGTGCTCCATTAAGCGGTGGAAAACCTGGAAATTGCATGGACTGGCTCGAACTTGGCTTGCTATCCAGAGGAGGATACTGAGAGAGAAATGTATGAGCATTGCTTGTTTGCGCTCCATTTAGTTCTGGCTTCCGATTCAAATCATGAGCTGAAGTTGTAGCATCAGGACAAGGGGAGACTGATGCTGAACGACTAAACAGCTGATGCCATGACTTTTTAAAGCTGGTAGGGGCTGGCTGCACATTTGGACTAACCTGCATATAGCAAAATACAAAAAGTGAAAGATTTAAGATGGAAAGTAAGGTAAACATATCTAATGCAATTGGTACAGTAAAGCAATGCCCTTGTTACTCACAGGTCGATCAAAATTAGTCCATGAATTTCTGGTTTCCCCAGCTAAAGTGGATTTGGCTGCAGCTTGTGTGGCTGCATGCTGGACATCTCTTTTGGCTGCATTACCCTGGTCAGTTGCAGGAACTACGGGTCTGTTAACCTTGTGAACTTGAGGGGCAGGGGCCTGAGCACTTCTGCCAAAGAAGGAACCACCGCCAAAGCCTCTTGACGTAGATAAGAAACCACCCGTCATACGGCCGAAGTACTTCGCTCTGCTCTCTACTGTCTTATTACTATGATTGTTAGCTTCAAAGTAATGAGGCTTATAACCCTCGCGTCTGTCAGAGTCAATCTTTCTGTCGAAGGCTCGTTTCCTGTCGCCTTCTCGGCCCAATTGTCTATCAATGTCCTCACAATCTGAATTACTCTTGCTTGACCCTTTGTCCTCTTTCTTCCTCCTCTCCTGGCGCCGCCTCTCTGCCTCCGTCCTAGCATCTTTCTCCCCAACAGGGGTAGCACTTTTGGACCGCTCCTCGGCCTCAGCTTTCTCATCCCTCAGCCTCCTGCGTTCCTCCACCAGCTTTGTCATCTCTTCCCGCTGCTTCCTTTCTTCCTCCTCCAGCATTTCCCTCTCCAGCCTCGCCAGCCTCTTCTCCTCTGCCTTCCTCCTTGCCTTCTCGATCCTGCTCTCCTCAGCTTTTCCCCCATTCTCCCCTCCCTTTACTAACCTCTTACCATCTGGGCCCAAGCCCTCACCGTCCCCTGACGATGTAAATCTGAAAATCTTCCTCAAGGGCCACCTCACTGTTGCTGTGAAAAATGAGAACAGCAGGTGCCATGAGAACCCCCAGAAGGAGGTACTGGCGCCGGCCGTGCAGCGCAGGTCGAGCCAGTCTCCACAATCCTGCACGCAAGGCCACCTGGAGGGAGCCTTCCCCGCCGAATTAAGGTCGAGCACGGGGCGCTTGGAGACGTGGCCGCAGTAGGAGCACATGAACTTGCCGCCGCCGGGGTTCTGGTCCCTGTAGGGGTTGCTGCAGTTGCGGCAGCGTCGGGTGGCGGTCTTGCGGAGCTTGTGGAGCTCGAGGGCGTGCGAGCGGCGCTCCTCGCGGAGGCGCGCGGAGCGGCGGGCGCGCCAGAGGGAGAGCCGCGGGAGGAGGATCTCGTACCAGAAGAGGGTGAGGAGGAGCACGGAGACGCAGGCGAGCCGCGGGGAGGTGACCTCGAAGCGGTAGGCGGCCGGGAGGAGCAGCTGGGTGGCGGCCCAGATGGCGATGAGCGGGACGACGAGCCACGGGAGCATGGTGGCGACGCGCCGCGACCAGCGCTGCACGGCGCAGAGCATACACATTGGGTTATCCGGCCGCCTCCGCTGCGCAAACCCGCTGCTGGATCGCCAGCGCCGTCGGAGCCTTGAAGGGCGGTTGGTTCGGTGGGTTGCTTGCTCGGCGGGTAATGCGGCGATTCGATTTGGGGGAAGGGGAGGGAAACCCTCGAATGGGGGGAGCGGAATCGAAGCGGGCGGGCCCTTTTTTTTGCGGCGATGCGAGATGCGGCAGCTAGGAGGAGAGCGTGGGGAGAATGGATTCGAGAACGGGGAGCTGGAGGTGGGCGATGGCCATGGCGAAAACCCTAGCTTTTTCCAATCCCTTTCTTCCCTCTCTGTCGGCGACGGAAGGGAGACGAAGCAAGCCGTGACCGTAAGAGCAAGAGTTTGCCAAATGAGCAATTTTGGCAAAATTAGAAAATTTGGTTCCAACAGCTTGGCAAATGAGGTTGGCATTCTTGGCAACTTGCCATCCACCGGCCTCGCACGCGCAAATATGCGCGCGCGGAGCGGACTTGGCATCCGTATGTACGAGAGAGGTGGAAGGGCACAAAAATAATTTTGTTTCTCTCTCAGGGTTCCTGATGTAAGTTTTTAAGAGGTGGAAGGGCATAAACATAATTTTGTTTCTCCCTCAGGGTTCCTGATGTAAGTTAGATCTGGGTTTGGCAAGTGAATTATACCAAACTCTTGGAGAGAGACTGTTTTTTTACTTGGCATATCTTTTTACAACTTGGCAAAACACAAGATTTGCCAAATGAAAATTGCCAAACTCTTGGAGATGCTCTAAGAAAACCAGGTAAAGCCACCACGCCATTTTTTTTCTTTCTAATTTCTTTTCTTTTTTCCTTCCTTTGAGGAGAACCCTTTATCTTCTTAATAAATTATAAGCAGTTTGTGATTAAAGCTACAGTTATAGAATTTTAGCTTTGAAATTATTTAAGGTGAATGAAAACGATATACGTGAGCTTAACGTAAATGGTAGTTTGACTTCAATTTAAAAAATAACCAAAAAAATATAGCTAGAGATAAAAAAAAACTAGGATGCAGTACATGCTTGGATATATGGATAAATATTAAGGTCTTGTTTAGATGCAAGTGTATTTAACTTAATTTACATGTGTTGAAGTGGAATGAAATGAAATTTAGTTTAATTCTACTAAATTGAGATGAATACACGCGTATCTAAACAAGGTCTAAAGAAAATGTTTGAATTGGTTGTGGGAGCTTCGCCTATGTAGACATATCTAGGCGTAGGTGTTCAAAATCGAACGTTTTGGAGCGATGGCTAATTGCTCTGACAAGATTCTTAGAGTAGAATTTAAATAGGTCTCTAAAACCATGAGAAATAGGATCAAGTTGTTTTATATATATAACCTTCAGTCTGTGACGTGTGATGTATGCGACACAAAAGTTCATAGTTCGATAAACCTTTTCTTTTTTTTCTCTTTTTATTACCATTTTCTTCCTGTATTGATTAAGGGCTGTTCGGTACAGATTCACCGTTATAAAAAGTGAATCTCAACCAAACCTTAGCCAGCGCCGGCAGTGGTGGAGGAGAAGAGGCGGGGCGCCACCGGTGGTCGAAAGGAAGGGGGTGGATGCAGTCGACGATGTCGGTTTGAGGAGCTCCACCAAAATAGTGAATCCAACCTCTAGATCCACCAATTTAGTAAATCTGGATTTGATAGATCTGGCTGTTTGGCAAAATTTTGGTGGAGTGGAGCTGAAAATTTTGCCGTTATCCCCCCATCGTATCAGATCCAAGCTCATTAACTTCCTTAAGAAGCGAAGTGTAGGGATACAGGGTTGTGCACGCCTCTACGGCCCATTTTACCGTCCATAGGTTTGAAGGCTGGTCCACCAAGGGTTCGACAGCCACCCCAGGACATCCGAAGTCAGGGATTGTAAGAGATGGGTCCACCAGTGGCCAACACCCTGGAGCCCGAGCGCCAAGGGCGTCTTGAACCGTATTCAAGTACCCGATTAGCAGTTGATTCGTGGTATTCCTCGCCGTGAGGCATCGAGCCCTCAGACCGGTCGAACAGTCCCAAGATCCATCTGAATCGACCCTTGGAAATAATCCTGGAGTGCATCATCAGCTTGACCATGAGCCAGTTCCTGGTGAACAGGGACCGGACCTCCACTCGAATTCACCCGCTAGCAGCTCAATGAGCACCATGGTTCGTCCATCGAGGATAGCATGGCTCGGCTCACCCGCTCCGTCCTGCGAAGAGGCACGTAAGGGACGATAATGAAGATGAGACGTCCCCAGCCGACCTCCCATGATGCATGAGAACTCGGGGGCTGCACTCGCACCATGACCCAATGAACGGTCACGTCCTCTTCAGCAAGTTTGGGCTCGGGGGCTCCATGTACCCCCTCGGCCGCGCAAAGAAGGGAGGAGCTAACTCATCTGAGGGAGACACTCCACAAAAATAGTGCCTCCCGAGACCAATTCTCTCGATTCAAGCCCTTGAAGGGGTAAAATCACCCCTCTAAGGCCTCGGGGGCTACATCCGGTGGGTGCGCTCGCGCGCACCCACCGAAAAACTCCTTCTAAAAACACACAATCTCGACGTGTACCCCTCCTTAGGTATGATCATTTGTCATCAAGCCTCTGGAGGAGTGCCTCACTCCTCCACAAGCTCGGGGACTAGTGTCGTGTACCATAGCTAGGGGTACCAATTAGGGCTAATAAACAACACTCTCCCCACTAATTTTCCGAGCCTAACGGGCAATCTTCGCTTCGCCTGACCCCGCCTTAGGTAGCCAGGGTGCGGCCGACCCCTCGAGCGCAATCTCCGTCTCGCCCGAGCCTGAGCGAACGGGTTTGGGAAGAACAAACCCCTCGGGCGTAGTCTCTGCCTCGCCCGAGCCCCCCGTGAAGTCATCACCACTTTTCGCCTCACCCGAGGGGCCATCACGATACCTATCTCCTATGATGGGACGGACGTGACCCCCCCACAATGATTAAAGACATGGGAGCCGCGGTCTAACGTGATGTGACCCCGGTCATTCCATGACGCGGACGCCCATACTATCACAGTGACCCGGGTAACGGCAGCTGTAACACCCTAGGTGTTAAAAAATTGCATTAGCATCTCAAATCATGAGCATTAGCATCAAATGCATTTCATAATCACATGCAATGTAAGTTTAAAGTTGAATTGAAACATTTGAAACATCATTTTGAAACATGCATGTTGCATATGCTTGTTAATTGTACTTTTGACCTAACTTTGCTTGCTAGGTTAGTAAAACTTGTTTGGCTACAATTTTAAATAACCTAGAATTATTTAGCATGATTTTTGGAGCAACTTTTGCATTCAAAATCTCCCCAAATTTTGCTTTTAAAAATATTCTAGAAAATAGATTTTTAATTGAAAAAATGGACTTTGAACCTTTAATTCAAAATTTGTTTGAAATTTTAAAAAGTGAGAATTAAATTTTGAACAACTTTTGTTTTGGGGTCAAATCTTGAAAATGCCTTGTTCTTCTTCAAAATTTGAATTTGAAACACTTTAGAATTTCTGGAAATTCAATTTGAAAAAGAAAAAAAGCTTTCTCAGGCTTGCTGGGCCGCCGCCCCGCTTCTCGGCCCACGACCGAAGTCGGCCCGGCCTCTCCCGCGCGCCTGCCTCCTCCCGTCCGCGCGCGCGCCCGCGCCCGTGGCGACCACGGTCAGGAGCCGCCCGCCCCGTGGCCGCCGGCGTACGGCGTCGCCCGACGCGTGGCCGCGGTGGCCCCCACGGCCGCGCCACGCCTCCAAGCGGCCGACCCGAGCCGCTGCCCTCGCCATCCTCACCATTCCGCACTCCGCCTGCTCGCTCTCTCCCGCCCGCAGCGCAGCTCGCCACGGCAGCCGCCGCGCCATTGCCGCCGCCGTTCCGCCCTCGCTACTCCATGTCCCTTTGATTCGCCACGTCCACAGCTCCGCCTCGTCCTCTGTTTTTCCGGACACGAACTGTCTCCGTTGTTCGTGCTCAGGTGAGGGCCAATTCGGTCGTGTCCCCCTCCGCTGCCCACCATGGCCGCCATTGGCCGGCGCGCGTGGCCGGAGTTCCCTCCACCCTCTCTCCCTCTTCGGTCTCGGTTACCAGCATCGCTTCCACCCCGCGGTGCTCGAGCGCGCTTCCTCGGCCGCCCCACGGCCTGAGCCAGCCGGCTACCATGTGCCAGCGCCGCCACCCGGCCATGAACGCCGGCGAGCTCAGCGCCAAGCTCGGCTGGCCGCGTTCGAGTCACCCCTAGCTTCGCCTCGGTGCGGGGAGCACGGTGGTGCCCTCCCCGTCACCAAAGGACTCACCGACGGCGAGTTGGCCACCGGTCAGCGACCGCCCCTGCCCGGCTCTCTGACGGGTGGGGCCGGTCAGCGCTTTGGGCCCATTAGTCAGCCGCAGTAGGCATTCCTTGGTGCACGGCCTCGGTTGTGCGTAGCGTTAGGGCCATCTAGATTTTCGGATTTGTTGAAAATGATTTCCAGAAATTGTGAAAAAAGCTTCCAAAAATTGTATCTCAAGATTTATAGCTCCAAAAATTGTGAAACAAATTTTTGTAGACTTCTTAAGACCAGGTCTATGATGTAAAAATAGTGCATGACAAGTTTGAAATACTTTTCTGTGGAGATTTATTTAATCCATTTTTTGCTGATATCTTAGAAAATGTGTAGTAAATCATAGAAAGCTCAGAAAAATATGGTTTCACTTGCATTAGTTTTCTTTTGTGATGCAATTTCTGGGAAAATATATTCTAGGCATGTTCTGTGTAAAATTATTGATGTCTAGTTCAAGTGCTATTTATTGAATAAATTTGTTATTTTTGATATAGAGAAAAATATGAATAAAACATGCCTATGGTAATTTTTGTGTAGTGATTATTTACTGTGTAGATTATTAAAAAGTGCTTAAATCTATTGTTTGACACTTTTTATAGTATAAAGTATTTTCATGCTCAATATCATGCTAGAACTTGTCATTTTTGTGTAAGTTGTAATACTGACCCAAATATCTTAAAATTTTTATGGTGTGCTATTTGGAGTAACACTAGGTTACTGTAATTTTTGTAGAGTTTTTTAGGCACCAGAAATGCTTGTCGTTGTTGCAACCCTAGTTTAAATAGGCAATAAAATGGCATTCTTATAAATAATTAGAAGTATTAAGGAGTGTTTGGTGTATCTTAGAAGCACCCCAGCCACCTTGCTGGTGTCACTTGAAAAGTTAGTGTAGTGTTGTTGGTGAAGAGTATTGGCACTTATGATAGGGTTATATGCTAGCTATGGTATGAAAAAGATGACTTGTTTGTTTAATGATTAGGCTTGGGTGATGTGGACTACTTTGTAGAAAGCTTTTCGTTTCTAATCTATACTATAGGTTTCAATGTGTTTATCTGCATATCATGGCAATTGCATCATATAGGATCGCAGGAGGAGTCACCAGTAGCAGTGCCGGAAGAGCAGACCGGGGCAGATCCGCAAGATCTCTAGGCACAGGAGGTGCCCGAGGAAGAGGAACAAGGAGAGGACTTGCCCGAGTGCGTAGATCACCAGCCTAGTTCGTTTGAAAGAGGCAAGCCCCGGAGCATTCTAAATTCCCTATTTTATTCAAGCAATTCTTTATATATGAGTTATATATTGATGCATTAAGTTATATGAGTTGAGTGAAACCATTGTTGCATTTATTACTATCCTTGTCCACCTGGTTATCTGTTACCCTGTTAGGTTAGGATCGAATAAATGCTTAGCCTTGCTTGGACCGGTAGCGATCGGTGATTTTTGGTCACCTGCATGAATAGGTGGTCACTGAAAGAATTTAGCTATGAAAAGCGTGATATCCTGGAATTAACCATGTTGCTGGAGAATTGGAGACCGAACGAAAAAGTTGGAAGCAACCAGACAGGGGTTCTAGGGTGCGGTTAGTTTTCCGTCTGTGTCGATTAAGGACCGATCGTTACTCGTCCCTCTTGTCATGTTGAATGCATGCCTCACATTTAGCTGGCCGAATAAAGTACCTTTCGACCGTGAAGCTAGTGACATGATTCGGGCCGGGACCTACACGGGTGCGCGTACTAGTGTTGAAGGGAGTATGACAGGGACACGAAGAGTGAGCCCAAGGTGCGTCCTAGCAGTCTGCGGCCCCAGTTTATCCCGCGACGTTTACCAGAATCTTGTCATTGGTGATCTATAGCTCACTTGATCGGTGAGTGTGGTTTATGTGAGGAATAAATCACCAGCTAGTTAGGAATCGATTCGAATCGCCATCGCTCCTGGATAGTGAGCACTTGACTCGAGCTACAGCAAGGTAGTAATTATGATGAAACAATGATGGTTATTGGATAGTAGTGGAAATGCTAAATTTAAATTGGTACTAGATGTATTGGTTAATCAAGTGATTGCTATAGTATAGGTGCTTACCTAATTGGATAGGTCATAATAAAGATGATGCAAAATACTTAAAATAAGATCTTTATAGTAGCTTATGCTTTTCGCAACTGAGTTAGCCAACCCCACTAAAGAAAGCCTTGCATGCTCCTTGGTGTCACTTATTTTGGTTTAAGACGGGTAAGTCTAGCTGAGTACCTTCTCATACTCAGAGCATTATTCCCATTGTTGTTGCAGATGGTCAAATGTACTATGGCTACTGCATTAACTGCCTGTATCCAGCGATGGACGACAACTAGGACAAGGGCATTGGTCACTCCGTATCTCCCCTCTGATGCTTTTGTTGGAGATGACTACCTACTGGCACTGTATTTTGAACTAAATGTGTGTGTATGAGTGTTTTAAAACTACTTGCTTCCGCTATGTTATTTTGAACTTGTGTTTGTAATAACTTTATGTTCTGAACTCCGATGTATTCAACTGTCATTGCGAACTTTATGTAACATGTGACGGTGGCTGCTAAACCAGTACGATCTTGGTTGGAATGTTGGTTGGTTTGAAATCCTTCGTGATTTCACGGAATCTCGGATTGTACGGGCTTAAGTTGGGTAAATTATCTGCCTCGGCGGAAGATTTTCTTACTTAATCTCGTATAATCGTGTTGATCCGTTACAACAACTGTTCTACCTAACCCCTCTCTATGCGGGTCAAAATAACTATTTTCTCCATCCCTAGCGGTACAAGGCTCCACAACACCACGTATGCCTTCCACACGCCGCCCCAAGTGGACAAATAGGCCAAAAAGAGCAACACTCACTATGTCTGCAGGATCGGTCATACAAACCAGACAACGACGGCGACACCCCCTTCCTTCTTTTTTCTCTTTCTTCTCTTCCTCTTTTCTCCTTACAAGCTGCGGTTGTTGACGCAAAAATGTGTCGATGCCGCCAACACACAGCAAGTCGTACGATATGAGAACAAGAAACAGAGCCTTGCAGATTCGCGTAGCATCAAACACCCAGGGCTGGAATTGTTGAGAAACCCAAAGCGCGCCAGTCAATTTGACCCGCAATTGACAAGGAAAGAATGTAGTTAGTAACAAAAGGTGGAACATACCGGTATTTCTCCAGACAGTTCTAGATATCTGGCTTTCAAAGCCAATGGTTGAGGCTATCGATTAAAGAGTCGATATCCGCATGTATGAATCAGTTCCTTCTATAATAATCATGTGTTTTAGTTTCTTCCTATATTAGTCCAATTCAAATGTTTAAAATAATCATAACTCATGCTAATATTTAAACATGAATAACTTCACAAATTATCAACTCTCATTCATCAGAATCGACAGTGAGGTTCGACCGGATCGATGCGGCTATGACAAACATAATGAACATTGAAATAATAATAATTTATATAGGGTTACGCATATCTATTAATCTCATAACATGATCATTTGATCATACAATGTTTTCTCAATTAAACCATATCTTAACCTATCAAATATATCAGTGAGGCTCGAGCGGATCGATACATCTATGACACACGTGACAGATCTTGAAACAACCGATTGTAAAGCATGCATGAGCAAAGACCACATTTAATGCGAATTACGTATGTGAAGCGCTTAACGAAATCAACTAAAACAGCCGATTCTCCACTAGGCAACATACAAGCAAATAACCAAAACGATGCATTGATTCTTTGCTTAATAAACTCGATTCTTTATTCATGTTAGTGAGGTTTGAGCGGATCAATGCAGCTATGGCATAAACTTAGAATCAAATTGGCTTAATCATTAAATCTAAATTAATTTTTAATTATTTCTTTGAGTGCAACCTATATACAATCAAGAATTAAACTAAACAGCCAATGAAGTAAATTCTATCACCTGATGTTTTCATGTATCGTCTATTTAATAACCAATCATCAAGCAAATAGATGCATAAGATATAAGGCCGATCAGATTAGATCTTGACTGGGCAAATTCATGTTTGCTTAAATTAACATAAAACAATAAACCCTAAGCAACATCGATAACTTAATGAATCTAACTAAGGAGCCAATTTAGTTAGAGCCGATAACTTGATCTCGATTCAATTCATGCAGTGGGGATCGAACTTAAACGATGCAGCCATACTTAAACCAAATAAGATCGATAACTAATCTATACCAAGATTCACAAGAGGTCAACCAGATGATGCAGCCATACAAACGATAGTATAGATCAAACTTTAAATCACGATTTACAAGAGATCAATCGGATGATGCAACCTTGTAAATGATAAGATAAGGGGTGACGGTACTTACGAGCAAACCGGAGGTCAATCAGATGATGCAGCCCTGTTTGTCGAAGAAAACTCGCTGAGTCTACTCTACTCCTACTCCTAAAAAGGGTTTGGCTATGAAGCCGAGTTGTGTTTGTATTGATTGTCGTGTCTTGTTACAATACCCGGGGTCTAATATTTATACCCGGTGACCAAAAGAGTTCTACACGAATACGAACTCATTACAAAATAAGGAAATAAAAACAAGATTTCCTAATCTTAAGATAACTTGGAGCCTAATCTTTCCTTTCTTTTATGGACTCCGATCATGCTTGCACCCTTGCCGTCCTTGGACATATCTTGCTGACGTCATCTGGAATTAATTGATCCATCCACACAATTGACTCTTTCGCCTTCAATAGCCGGCCTCCTTCCTTCACGGTCTTCAATGTTCCGTAGCATCGTCTGTCCAAATTTTAGTGTAAACAGTTGTAACCCAAGTCCTCCCCTTAAGACTTATAAAAGGGGAGCCACGGACCACTCCCAGGGCATCTAGACATCGACACACGACATCGAGACAACAACCCATCAACATCACACACACATCAACACAACGCGAGCCTACGCTCATTATCCACCGTAGAGACTTGGGAGCCCCTCTCTCTCTCAATCGCTTGTAACCCCTACCACAAGCACTCCGGTGCAAGGCAACATGAGCGACGAACCACACTGGACATAGGGAGCTTAATTGCCCGAACCAGTCTAAATTTTGTGTCCGCTTTTCACACTATCCGAGCCCTAGATGCGCAGTTATAAATTTACTCGTCGTTATGTCTAGAGCGCCATTCTAGACACCGACAGTGAGAAAATATAAAAAAAACGATTTTTTTAGACAAATGACTTTTCAAATAATGATTTGAAGAGTGAGCTTTAGAAAGACTCTCGAAGATGCTCTAAGATATACTCCCCCCGTCCCAGGATATAAGGCGTAACCACCTCTAGTTCAAAGACCAAGAACACATTTAATTCTCTCTCTCAGCACTAGAACTACTGCATTAATGTCTGTGAGAGAGCACGCCTTATATCATGGGACATGAATAAAAAGTGGTTACGCCTTATATCCTAGGACGGAGGGAGTATTAGAATAAATGACATGATCGTTAAATAAATATTTGAAATGCAGATCGTTCGGATAACCATGAACAAAAAGTACATTGCGTTGCAATGCATGGACATAATTGCTAGTAATTTCTTAAAAAGCCAACGGGCTCCCTAATGTTTTTTTGTTTTTTTAAAGTACAGGCTACGATATGATTCCCACGGGTTCAACATATATAGAGCCCGCCGGCCATACGTGCCTCCTTAGATTTTTTGGAGAGAAAAGAAAAGGCATCCATGAACTTCATCCACGTGTGGCTACCTGGTGGAGCCTCTTCGAAATAATTTTTTTGCTATTTTTTAGGTTGGTTTATGATTTTTGGATGATTTCTGGAAAATAATTTGTAAAGGCTGCTGTGATTTATAGACACCTTTAGAAACGGATTTCTAGGGGCAGCTATTATTGTCAGCCACCTCTACAATCCCCATTTCTAGGGGCAGCTGGCCAGCTGCCTCTATAAATCCCTTACCTTCTAACAACCTAAGCTTGGCCAGCCACCTCTAAAAAAGTTGGCTATAGTGAGCATCTCCAAGAGTTTGCCAAATCAACTTAGCATCTATCTATTTTTGGTAAAATAGAAAAAATTGTGCTCCAACAGTTTGGCATCCAACTTGGCAAATTTTAGCAACTTGGCAAATCTCCCCCCTCCACGCGCATATTTGCGCGCTGAGCGCGAGCGCGCATCCGGCTTCGCGTGCGGGGCTCTTCGTTTCTTAGCGGGGCTCTTCGTTCGCTTAGCGGGACTCTTCGTTTCTTAGCGGGGCTCTTCGTTCGCTTAGCGGGCCTCTTCTTATTTTACCAAGTCTAAATGGCAAACTCTTGGAGAGAGTCTATTTTTTCACTTGCCATATATTTTAGCAAGTTGTCAAATCACTATATTTGCCAAGTGAATTTTGGCAAACTCTTGGAGATGCTCTTAACTGAACTTAGTTGTGCATAGCGGTGTTAGATTACCTATTTTTTTCAGTGAAATAAAAGGAATCCCTAGATGGATTGTCGTAAAGTATTATGATCTTAGCAATGCAATTCAGCGGTGGTGCTGCTACAACTACAAGGGGGCCAATGGGTTACTGAAATTTTTTTTGTAGCCTCTCCGGTTTACTTTGCCAAATTTATTATTTTTTTCTTCGAAAATTCCATTGTACATAATGACGAAGCAAGGGAGAATCCTGTATTTCTTTCCCCTCAAGCCACCTTGGTACCTGATCCTTTTGGGTCGTTTAGCTACATAGTCTATCTATGTTTTGAGACCACTAGTCAAGTCAAATCAAAATGATTTCTTCATTTCTTAATGACAGTATGATTTGTGATCTAGATTCTCCCTTCTTTTATTTGCAAGAAAATGTATAATTTAACACCTGTATTTTTCTAGGTGTGAAAAAATAAAAAAAGTTGGACTTGTGATTATTAAATTCCTGATAAATATGGTTGTTTGTGTGTTGTTTCAATTTCCTTTTGAATTGGTTCTGGTGCTTTAATACTAATTATGTATATGTGTTTGCTTATTTAACATTGCAGTGCTACTGACAACCTCCTAACAACTCTTGTGGCTTCTACGCTGGCCATCACATGACGTTAATAGCAATGGGACTGCAACTTTTAATTTGAAACTCCCTAGCTATATATATATGTGTGTGTGTGTGTGTGTGTAAACTTCTGCTTCCGTGAATCCTGGAGCCAGGCCCTAGATATGACTCATTCACTTTTCAGTGTTAATTTATTGTTGTGTGTTAGTGGCTAAAGGCTCTGTTTCTTCCTTGTCTATATGCAAGGATTTCTTCCTTGTCTATGCAAGGATTTGAAGTGCCCAACGGAGCCCTCGTTCTTGATGTCCCAATCGATTGATGAGAGAGGGTAATTCCATTCTACTTATATATTAATCCTGTTGTTTGTATCATTATTATATTGATTTGTGAACCGTGTGCTGCAGTTGGTTAATTAGCTAGTATGTTGAATTGATGTTTTGCTTTTGAACTATGCACAAAACGTTGAACTTTTTAATGATTCTCTTAACTATGGTGTGAAATGAGATATTGTGGTAGTGCACTGATTAGTAATGCATGACTTATCAATGGTAGGTGTGTGTAATTATAATGTTTGGTAACATTATAAAGAGACGTGGACTTGAATTAACACATGTGTGATAAGGAACATCATAGACACTTCTAAAAGAACTTCGACTCACTGGTTATGGCATAATTTTGGAGACTTTATTTTCTATCACCAAATTACATCTTGAACCAACTTTTTGGCATAGTTATGGCTTGGTGGCCTCACTGGGCAAAGGCCCACCAACATGTTGGGCGGTCTAGCTGGGCTTGCTCCATTAATCCGCCGATGGAGCCGATCGAGCTAGAGTAGTCTCCTTTGCATAGATGATTAAGGTGTCGACGTGCATGTTTGCTGCCTTATCAATGATGACCCGCAGCTACTAGTCACCGCTTGCAGCACAGACGCCTGCTGCGTGTCACACTGCTTGACAACACATCACCGACGTTTAGATACACAATCTATGTTTAGCGACAACTTTGGTAATCACTAGTCTAGGAAAATGAAAATTATTTCTTCATAATTTCTTCATTTTTGTTTTGAATACAATTTTGTGCTCTAGATTTTCCCTTCATTTGCAAGAGAACGCATAATGTAACATGTATGTCTTGCTAGGTGTCAAAAAATCATTGAAAATTTGTACTTTTCAAATTTTACACAACAAAATCAAGTTATTAATACAAATAAAGTTCAATTCAATGTAAAATGTGAACCAAATGTCGTTTTTTAAACCTTCCCAACATAAACACGTGTTTGTTGGGACACCTCCCAAATGACTCAGGTATTTTCCCAAAAACAAATGACTCCCATGCATGTCTTGCCACGTCCTTTAGGGGCTCATCAGCCACCATGGTACGAGAATCGATGACCATGCCACGTGCCCGATGGGTACTCCCGTGCAGCGACTTTGCTCCCAACCAACTACCACTATTTGTATGATGACGCTGCCCCATCCTTTACGGGCTCCCCATCTGCCACTATTTGCCCAATGCGCACTCCCCACTGATCATGCATAATGCTGTAGCATCCTTTAGGGGCTCATCAGCCATCATGATTTGAGAATTGATCGTGCAGCGCGCCAAAATTTTACACACCGACTGTCCACCTGACACCTGAGTTTCTGGCTTTCTGCAAAGAACAACATTCACTACTACAAAAACGGTTTGTAAGAGCCAAAGCCATTTCATTGTAAGGGGATTGACGATCCAACCCCCCTTATAGTGGGCTAGCTATACAAAGAGTTCTGAACCGCCCTTATAAATGCCACAGTAAGGGGTTGGTGATCCAACCGCCCTTACAAATGGCTGCTATTTGTAAGGGCGGTTGGATTACCAACCCCCTTACTGTGGGCATTTGTAGGGGGGTTCGTGATTGAACCGCCCCTACAGTGGTCTGTAGGAATAAGTGGCTGCCCCCATCTTCTTCCTCCTCGAGCCGTTCACTCTTCCACTCAAAAAAAGGTTGGGAGGCCTTGGGCTCCTCCCAAAAAATTGCTCTACTAAGGGGGGAGGTTTTGAGCTCAATTCCTTTGGTGGGGAGCTTGTAGAAGGTAAGAAAATACTATTCCAACCCTTTAATGCAAGTTTTAATGGTTGGTTAGTGAGGAAATTAGAGTTTTATTTTCTCTCTCTTCCATGGTGTTTGAGCTTTGTGTGGAGCAAATTAGAGCTTAGTATTGAAGGTATTAGTGTAGATTATTTAGAGATTTGAGCTTGCACCCTCAATTAGTCAATCTTGCTTGATTTTAGTGGAGATTTGCACTCTAATTAGATATTTGAGCTTGCACCCTTGTTCTAGATCTAGGGTTTCCTTTTTTATTTTGTAATTTATATTTCATGAAGTTAGAATAGGGTTGGCATGAAAGGATGTTGGTAAAATAATAATCGTTGGTAATTGTTGTTTATAAAATGTTATATAATATTTTAACCATTTTGTATATATTGTTGCTAATAATTGTCAAAAAAAAGTTGCTAATAATGGTTGCTAATAATTATCAAAAATAATTGTTGCTAATAATTATCAAAAATAATTGTTGCTAATAATTATCAAAAATAATTGTTACTAACAACTATTAGTTAGAAAAATGAGCTCACTATTTATTAGTGGTTTGTTAGTGAGTAAATTAAAGTTTTGCTTTCTCTCTTTATTCCATGATGCTTGAGCTTTGTATATAGTAGAGCTAATTAGACCCTAGTTTTGATGCTATTAGTGTACATTAGTTAGAGAAATGAGCTGACACCCTCTATTTAGTCGCTCTTGCTTGATTTTAGGGGAGATTACACCCTAGTTTCGTATATGTTTAATATAATTTGTTTCCTGTGTTTTTTTGTTTTGTTTTTAAAAGATGGAGTACAGGAACTCTTGGATGTATGGTTTGTCAAGGATCGATGAAGGTTTCCGTGAAGAGGTGGACAAATTTATTGAAGCCGCAAAGAAGCATGCATCAACGTTGAAATATAATAAGGATACAATTATTTGTCCCTGCAAAGATTGCAAGAACCTTATGGCATTTAGAGATGTGGATACCATCAAAGAACATCTGATTATGGGAGGGTTTATTCCGGGCTACACCGTGTTGATTCATCATGGTGAAACAACGGTTGTTGATGACGGCAACATTATTGATCGACAAGAAGATGCCACCACCCTAAGGTATCTGCACCAATACACACTCGAGGATGATGAAGAAATGTTTTATGACTGTGGCAATGAACAAGGTGGTCACTTTGGCAACGAACAAGGTGCTAATGATGCTGGTGGTGCCACCGCTGATGGCGGAGCACGTGAGGGGGATGAAGACAATGGTGACAATTTAGAGGACATGATTCGGGCACTTGGACCAGAAATATTGCTACAGAAGAAAGGTCTAGAAAATCTAGAGAGGGTAAAAACAGCGTCGAAGGAGACTGTGTATGGTGTTGAGAAGGGTTGTTCGACACAATGGACACTGCTCCGTTTTGTGCTTGAGCTATTCATCCTGAAGGCTAAGTACGGCTGGTCTGATTGTAGTTTCAATGATCTATTGCATCTCCTATCATTGGTGCTGCCACAGCCAAACTTAGTTCCCGCCAACACATACTATGCGAAGAAGGTTATAAGTCCATTGACAATGGGTGTTGAAAAAATAGATGCATGCCCCAACCACTGTATCCTTTTTCGTGGCAAAACGTTCAAAGATTTGAACAGATGTCCTCAGTGTGGGGCCAGCCGGTACAAGGACAATGACCTTTATAGTGGCGAAGAAGCCTCCACGGGGAGCAAGAGAAATAAGAAGGGTGCGAAAAAGGTGGTACAAGAATCTCAACCCCCAGATGATACTCCATTAGGCAATGATGCAAAGAAGAGAAAAGTTTCTGCCTTGGTCTTGTGGTACCTGCCAGTGACCGACCGTTTGAGGCGTATCTTCATGAATCCTAAGGAAGCCGCGCTCATGACATGGTGGGACGATGAGCGCAAGGTCGATGATGATGTGATCGCACACCCGGCCGATAATGATATTTTAGCAAGTTGCCAAATCACGATATTTGCCAAGTGAATTTTGGCAAACTCTTGGAGATGCTCTTAACTGAACTTAGTTGTGCATAGCGGTGTTAGATTACCTATTTTTTTCAGTGAAATAAAAGGAATCCCTAGATGGATTGTCGTAAAGTATTATGATCTTAGCAATGCAATTCAGCGGTGGTGCTGCTACAACTACAAGGGGGCCAATGGGTTACTGAAATTTTTTTTGTAGCCTCTCCGGTTTACTTTGCCAAATTTATTATTTTTTTCTTCGAAAATTCCATTGTACATAATGACGAAGCAAGGGAGAATCCTGTATTTCTTTCCCCTCAAGCCACCTTGGTACCTGATCCTTTTGGGTCGTTTAGCTACATAGTCTATCTATGTTTTGAGACCACTAGTCAAGTCAAATCAAAATGATTTCTTCATTTCTTAATGACAGTATGATTTGTGATCTAGATTCTCCCTTCTTTTATTTGCAAGAAAATGTATAATTTAACACCTGTATTTTTCTAGGTGTGAAAAAATAAAAAAAGTTGGACTTGTGATTATTAAATTCCTGATAAATATGGTTGTTTGTGTGTTGTTTCAATTTCCTTTTGAATTGGTTCTGGTGCTTTAATACTAATTATGTATATGTGTTTGCTTATTTAACATTGCAGTGCTACTGACAACCTCCTAACAACTCTTGTGGCTTCTACGCTGGCCATCACATGACGTTAATAGCAATGGGACTGCAACTTTTAATTTGAAACTCCCTAGCTATATATATATATATATATGTGTGTGTGTGTGTGTGTGTGTGTGTAAACTTCTGCTTCCGTGAATCCTGGAGCCAGGCCCTAGATATGACTCATTCACTTTTCAGTGTTAATTTATTGTTGTGTGTTAGTGGCTAAAGGCTCTGTTTCTTCCTTGTCTATATGCAAGGATTTCTTCCTTGTCTATGCAAGGATTTGAAGTGCCCAACGGAGCCCTCGTTCTTGATGTCCCAATCGATTGATGAGAGAGGGTAATTCCATTCTACTTATATATTAATCCTGTTGTTTGTATCATTATTATATTGATTTGTGAACCGTGTGCTGCAGTTGGTTAATTAGCTAGTATGTTGAATTGATGTTTTGCTTTTGAACTATGCACAAAACGTTGAACTTTTTAATGATTCTCTTAACTATGGTGTGAAATGAGATATTGTGGTAGTGCACTGATTAGTAATGCATGACTTATCAATGGTAGGTGTGTGTAATTATAATGTTTGGTAACATTATAAAGAGACGTGGACTTGAATTAACACATGTGTGATAAGGAACATCATAGACACTTCTAAAAGAACTTCGACTCACTGGTTATGGCATAATTTTGGAGACTTTATTTTCTATCACCAAATTACATCTTGAACCAACTTTTTGGCATAGTTATGGCTTGGTGGCCTCACTGGGCAAAGGCCCACCAACATGTTGGGCGGTCTAGCTGGGCTTGCTCCATTAATCCGCCGATGGTAGTCAGTGGCAAGACTTTGATGATAACAATAAACTATTCAGCTCAGACCCAAGGAATGTACGGTTCGCCTTGAGCACCGATGGAATGAATCCCTTCAATGAGAGGATGACCGACCACAACACTTGGCCAGTGATCCTGACCATGTACAACATCCCGACATGGTTGAGTCAGAAGAGAAAGTATCTTTTCCTCACCGTTCTTATTTCTGGCCCTAAACAACCAGGCATTGATATAGATTTGTTCCTCGAGCCTGTGATGGAAGAATTCGAGAGACTATGGAGGGTTGGGGAGCCAATGTACGATGCATTCCGACAGGAGGACTTCACATTAAGGGCAATAATATTTGTGACTATCAACGATCACCCTGCGTTGTTTGCCATGTCTGGACAGATCAAAGGCAAGATGGGATGCTTAGTTTGTTTGGATGATACTAAATGGGTGTACCTAGATGGATCTAAGAAGGTTGTTTACCTAAGGAACCGTCGCTTCTTAAAGATGGATCACAAGTATCAGAGCAAATTATACTTAAGATACTATGGCGACATCCCGGAGGATGAACCCCCTCCAGAGAGACGACATAATGGACAATATGTGTTCAAAATGGTGAAAACTATACAGATCGTCTATGGGAAGAAGAATCCAGATGGAACGATCAGAGATAGAAGCACACCTCCTATCGAAGGCGTACCTTTTAAGAAACAATCGATCTTCTTTCGATATCTGCCTTATTGGCCAGAATTGGCGGTCCCCCATGCCATTGATGCTATGCACGTGCAGAAGAATGTCTTCGAGAGTCTCATCGGTACCTTGATGGACACAGCCAAGTCAAAGGATGGTCTGAAAGCACGGAGGGACATGGAGCAGCTACACGTGATGCCAGAGCTTCACCCGATACTTCAAGAAAATGGAAAGTACACTCTGACCCCAGCTAGCTACAACCTAGACATAGAAGAGAGGAGAGCTTTACTCACATCCGTGAGGGGGATCAAAGTCCCGACTAGGTTTTTGGCGAACCCAAAGAAGCTAGTGTCGATGAAGGACCTATCATTTCACTACTGCAAGGCTCACGATTGTCATATGATGCTGACAGTGTACCTACCAATTGTCTTTAGGGTTATAAAGCCAGAGTTCCTGAAGATGGCTATCACCCGCATGTGCTACTTCTTTTCAAAGATCTCACAGAAGAAGTTTCTTAGGAAAGAGCTGAGAGACCTACATGATTTCGTAGTGGAGACCCAAAACCAACTTGAGATGTGTCTACCGCCTGCTTTTTTTGATATAATGGAACATCTCATGATTCACATAGTTCATCAGATAGAGGTGTTGGGCCCTTGCTACTTGCATGAAATGTGGTCCTATGAGCGGTTCATGTCGGTCCTAAGCCGATACATGCATAATCGAGCATACCCAGAGGGATCCATGATTGAGGGTTACAGTACCGAAGAAGTCATCGAGTGTTGTCAAGAGTACCTGAAAGTACAGAGAGGGATTGGCAATCTAGATTCTCGTTACAAGGGTAGGCTGGCCGGGAAGGGCACAAGTGGTAGAAAAATGTTCATCGATAGGGAATACGAAGAAACTAGTCGGGCGCATTGTTGTGTCTTGCAGAGCACAAAACTAATGTAACCGTACGTTGACGAACACTTATCTATCATTATGGAGGAGAGGAACGGTCGTTCAAATGACTGGGTCATGAAACAGCATAGGCGACGCCTCACTGAATGGTTGAGGGATCAGAACATACCGCCTGGAGAAAGTGATGATTCTATTGCCGTTAGTCGTATGGCGGCGGGGCCATCAAGACAAGTGACGTCTTGGAATGCTTACAAAATCAATGGGTACACATTCTATACCCACACAAAGGATTGTAAAAGTGTGAACCAAAATAGTGGCGTTCGATATGAGGCGGAAGACGAACATGGGCGAAAGGTCCCGTACTTTGGCATAATTGAAGATATATGGGAGCTTGACTATGGAACTAATCTAAAGGTGGCACTGTTTCGATGCCGCTGGATCAAGCAATATCATGTCAATGAGATCGGGTTGACAGTCATGGACCTCCACAATGTAGGTTACCCAGATGACCCTTGGGTGCTCGCTTCTCGTGTCGCACAAGTTTTCTACATGGCTGACCCGCTAAGTAACCGCCCCCCAAAGAAGAAGACAATGCATGTGGCTATCTCCGAAAAACAACACATTATCGGAGTTGATGGCGTGGATGATGAGGAATCTTACAATGACTACAAAGAGATGCCACTATTCATAGACTTTAGTACGAAGATCAGTGCTGTGGAAAAGAACCTACCCAAAGACATATTGCCATGGGAACGAAAAGGTGGAAAGGGGAAAGTTGTTGCGGCGGGGCCTAGCTAGTTTGTATAAGTGTGTGAGACTATATTTGTGTAAGAGTGTGTTGAGACTATATTTGTGTATGTGTGTGAGACTACATTTATGTATGTGTGTGAGACTATATTTCGGTGCTGTGTGAGAGACTACATTTATTTATGTGTTAGTTAACACTAGTCAATTTAGAACTATACTTTCCTAACACTTTGTCAAATGAAAAAGTAATCTATATGACATTTGGAAAAGTTTTAGTAAACTCAAGTCACATGTTTTAAAATATTTTGCTACCAAATTGCTACTAAAATAAGTTTTGCTACTAAAATAAGTTTAGTAAACTCAAGAATTTTTTTATAGCAATTTATGTATTAATAAGTCTCCTAGCATATTTATACACATAAATTGCTACTAAAATAAGTTTTTTAAAAATATAGGTAAGTGGGGTCTTATTTTGTTCATCTCATTATGTAAAATATTTTGGTGCAAACGAAATTTCAAATGATTACGTAAAAATTTGTAAGATAATGAAAACTTTTTATATTTTTTTGTAGGATTTTAAACTTATATAAATCTATTTTTAGAAATAGATTTTGATTTACTATTTTTTTAAAAAACTATTTTTAGTGGCGGGTTAATTAGGAACCGCCCCTACAAATGAAACTACAGGGGCGGTTCCATCTGCACCCGCCCTTACAAATCCCGTATGTATATATGCGAAATGATGCCGGTCTCCCTCACCAGCGGCTAAGTCCTGGGCGAAATGGTGCCGGGTGATGCCGGCAGGCTGCCCAAATGAGTCCACGGCGCCGTACGTCGCCGCCTCCCCTCCCTCAGACCTCCGCTGCCGCATCCTTCCCCCTCCCTCACCCTCCCTGACCCTGCCGCCCCATCTTTCTCTGACCTCCGTCTTCGGCACCGGGCGGCTAGGGTTTCCTTCCTATTCCCGGTCGTCCGCCTCGCTCCAGAAGGGCCGTCGCATCCTTCCAGAAGGGCCGTCGCTCTCCTCCTCGGTTCCTCCGCTCTCCTTCGGAGGACCAGAAGGGCTGCCTCGTCCGCCAGGCTTCCCGCTGCCGCCCGCCGTCGCCCGCAGCTCCTCGTGCGCGCCTCGTGCAGGTATGACGGGTTCTTCCTCTCCATGCTCGCCACTAGCGTGTATCCCAGCCCCTATTACCACAAAATCCTATGATTGTTCCTCTATTATAGTCCTTTGTTCATCTATGTAATCTTGAGCATCCAAGAAAATACCTCCTTCAATCTCGAAATGCTAATGATGTACTCTAGTTTGCATCCTCCTATGAGGATTAGGGGCGTGCTTGGTTGCCCACACCACCATAATAAGGCTTGAAATGCTTGGTTTGTGGTTTGGGGCTCCTGCAGTTGGGGGTGCTAGGGTTTAGCCCAACAGTTTCCAAATTCGATATTGGCCATTTTTTGATAGGCTAGGAATTACAGTGCCTTTGTTTAGACTGAAATGCTTGAGCTTAGTGTTCGTACCCAAGCTATTAATTCAGATTGAGGCAGTTGATTCTGCTGAGTAGTTGTGGTCTTCTAGTGAGGCTGGAATGGGGTATCTCCTGCAGCGCTGGGAGCTATGGCAATCACCGCTAATAGGGGTTGTAGCCTACCCATTTCTAGTTGGATGTTGATTTCTTTATGATAGGTTACATGTTCTAGTGTTCTGTTTGGGCTTGAAATGCTTCATCTATTACTTCAGATTAGCGGTTGATGTTACTTGAGTAGCAGTGTGTTTGTAGTGAAGCTGGAATGGGGAATCTCCTGCCGTCTTTTTTGTTTTTTAGCCCTTTTTTCGAAAGATTTTCTCAAATACGCCCCTGACGGAAAGATTTCAGAAAATGGACCCAGGGCTTGGCGCCATCCACGCTGGCGCCAAGGTAACACAGCTTGGCGCCGTTGATGTTGGCGCCAAGCCCCCATGCCACTTGGCCGACGACGCCGAGCTGGCACTGACGTGGCGGCAGCTTGGCGCCGTCACCATTGGCGCCAAGCTTGGCGCCATCGTAATTGGCGCCAAGCCTGGCGCCACAGTTCACGACGCCAAGACCCTGTTTTAAGTACCCAAATTTACCGTGAGATAGACATGTTGGAATTTGTTAAGTCTTTATATTTACTAAGGTTTAGACATATGTAAATTGGCTAAGTCTGAAATTTTACCATGAGATGGACATATACAAATTTTACCATGACTTAGATATTTAAAATTTTGGCTAAGTCTTTAAATTTACCATGAGATTAAGTCTTTAAATTTTGCTAAGTCTGGAATTTACAAATTTTGGCTAAGTCTTTAAATAACCAAGTCATGGTAAAATTTGTATATGTCCATCACATGGTAAATTTGAAGACTTAAAATTTTACCATGACTTGGATATTGTAAAATGGCTTCATGTTATGGATTTTACCATGACTTGGCTCTATGAGATGGACATATAAAATTTTGGCAAAGTCTTAATATTTACCATATGATGGGCAACATAGAAATTGGCTAAGTCTTGAATTTTACTATCACTTGACTATGCTAGAATTTCACTAAGTCTGGATTTTTGCTATGATTTGAACATTGACAAATTTAAAATTTTATCATGACTTGGATATTGAAAAGGGGCTTCATGTTTTGGACTTGGATATTTAAAATTTTACCATGATTTGGACCTTAATTTTACTATAAGATAGAATTTTAAGTCACGTAAAAAGGGTTTCATATTAAGTCATGGAATTAGGTCTAAGTCATGGTAAAATTTTAAATATCCAAGTCCAAAACATGAAGCCCTTTTTCAATATCCAAGTCATGGTAAAATTTTAAATTTGTCAATGTCCAAATCACAGTAAAAATCTAGACTTAGTGAAATTCTAGCATAGTCAAGTGATAGTAAAATTCAAGACTTAGCCAATTTGTACGTTGCCCATCATATGGTAAATTTGTCAATGTCCAAATCACAGTAAAAATCCATCCCATAGTAAATTTAAAGACTTAGCCAAATAAATTTAGATTTTTTGCTATGGCTTGGATATGTTAGAATACCAACTACCATGTGGTAGACATATGGAAAAATAGTTTTTTAACATGACTTGGACATTTACAAATTTGAAATTTTACCATGACTTGGATATTGAGAAATGTGACAAACTCTAGAGTTTTTACAGTGATTTTCTATTTGATCACTTAGAACAACCTTGAAATACTTAGGATAAAAAATGATATACATGGTAACAGGTCTATGCCAAGCTTGGCGCCAATGACGATGGCGCCAAGCTTGGCGCCAATGGTGACGGCGCCAAGGTACCGCCACGTCAGCGCCAGCTCAGCGTCGTGCGCCAAGTGGCATGGGGGCTTGGCGCCAACGTTAACGGCGCCAAGCTGTGTTACCTTGGCGCCAGCGTGGATGGCGCCAAGCTTTGGGTCCATTTCCTGAAATCTTTCCGTCAGGGGCATATTTGAGAAAATCTTTCGAAAAAAGGGCTAAAAAGTAAAAAAGACGGAATCTCCTGCAGCTTCGAACTATGGCGATAACTGCTAATAGGGGCTTTAGCCTACCCATTTCTAGTTGGATGTTGATTAATTGATGATAGGTTACTGGTTCCAGTGCTTTCTTCTGTTCGCGCTTGAAATGCTTCATCTATTACTTCAGATTAGCGGTTGATGCTACTTGAGTAGCAGTGTGTTTGTAGCGAAGCTGGAATGGGGAATCTCCTGCAGCTTACAGCTTTGACAGTCAGCTAGTCACTGCTACTAGAGCTTTATCCCCTGATCTCCAATTGGATGTTCAATTGTTCATATTATTATATGGTGGGTTAGATTAGTGCTTTGTTTTGTTCTGACTTCTAATGGTTCGGCAATTACTTTGGATTCAAGGGGTTAACATTGCTTTAGGAGTAGTGTGCGTGTAGAGAAGCTGGAATGGAGAGTGTTCTGCAACTAAGAGCTGTTGATTTGTTGGTAATATGGGTTTGTCCATTGTCCTACCCGTTTCTAGGTTGATGTTGATTATAGGTGATGTGTGCTTAGTGAATCTGGTCATATTTTGGTCCATGGTTCTGGTTTTAGTTTCATTTTACTGTGATTAGTGCATCTAGAGTACACGCACTTTGGAGTAGTTGTCCAGCGTCTGTGGGCTTTGACCTGTCATTGGGTTGACCGGCCCTAATTTCAGTCATTGGGTTGACCGGCCCAGAAACTTGATCAAATGAACTAGAATGACATTTGACAATAACTAGTTAGCTGTCCCAAAAAAACACCATTGGGTATTGACCTGCATCTTTATTAGCAGTCAATCATTAACTATTTGATTGAATCATAAATTTATAATTCCATCAGCTAATTCCATTAGCAATCAATCATTGGGTATTGAAAACTGGAATGGAACTTGTTACTGGCAATATTTTATACAATGGCAGTGATTACTTCTGGAATGCATGATTCTAAGATTTGAATTTCAATGTGACTGACTGACTGTATGACTATGATAGTTAGGTGTTTTTAAACATGCATGACTGAACCACGTTTCTTTAAATATATAAATGATTTGCTATCTTGCAGCTCTCTCATGCACCATTTTTTTGATTGGCAGTCATTGACATTGCATATCAGCAGTTATGTGCTAAAACCTGAATGTAGTAATGTACTGTACTACTACTACTCTCCTCTCCTCTTCTCTCCTACTACTATGTTTGCAGCAGTGGCTGCTTTTTATTGCCAACTCTCCCCTCTACTCTCTCCTTTGTTTTGCCGATGATGAAATTGTCCAATTCCATACATTATTTTAGAATAAGAGCTGATGATCCATAACTTGTGAGGAACTTGGCATCATTACCGGCCAATCCTACAGTCCCTTCTCTTCTGTTATATGTTTTGATGCCTTGATGCTCCAAGTTCATGATCAAATGATGCTAGACATGTTTCTGAGGCCACTACTACTACTTGGGTTTTTGGGGATATATTGTTATGCTCCAAGTTCATGATCAAATGATGCCTAAACTGTTGCTGTTTTTGCCACCTTTCTATCCTCTATGTTTGGGAAGCAGCAGCCGCTTTTTTTGACACCTCTATGTATGATTGGTAAGCAGCTGTTGCTTTTTTTGTGCCAACTCTCCCCTCTCCTCTCCTGTTCGTTTTTTTTGCCGATGATGAAATTGTCAAAGTCCATTCATTTTATGGAAATATGAGCTGATGATCCATAACTTGTGAGAAACTTGGCATCATTACCAGCTGCTCTTACATTATCTTCTCCTCTCTTCTCTGCTATGATGCCTTTATGCTCCAAGTTCATGATCAAATGATGATTGACATGTTTCTGAGGCCTCTACTACTTCTACTACCTATTTTTTCAGATATATTGGATATAGACTAGTTCTACTACTACTACTAGTACTACTTCTACCTACTACTACTACTAGTACTACTAGTACTACTACTACTACTACAACTACAATTGCAACTACAACCCTTTTGATTTCTTCCATCTGTTAGAACAAAGCACAAAATGTCGAGGAAAGCAGACAGTGCAGCCCGAGGCCCTAGAAATTCTGATCAGCCAACCCATGAAAGCCAAGAGCTAGAGGACCAGCTTACTCAAGAGCAGTTCGACGGCGAGTTAGAAAATGATGTAGATCTGATTCTTACTCAAGACCAGTGTGACGAGGAGCAAGAAAGAGCAGAGGGAAGAGGAGAGGCTGATGAAGGCGAAGAAGAAGATGATGATGACGAGGACTCATCCAGTGGATATGAAAGCCCCGAGGATCCTCACCCACAACCACCTAGACGGAAGCCAACGGAGGATACGTTGGACCTGGATTTCAACCCGGACGATGAGGTATGGATGGAGCCTTTGTAGCCTGTGAAATTGTCTAAGGCTTTGGCTCTATTACCTCTGCTAACGCTTTTGACCTGTCATATATGTAGGTCCCTATTAGACCTTCAAAAAGACGACATCGGCGTCCGGCACGTTATGCCGAACAAGCCGGACAGGAAAGGAGGGAAGAGGCAACAGCCACAGAGACTAACATTGTAGCCTCTGCTCCACAGCCTCAAGGCACAACCACCACCTCGACTACCCAACCAAAGAGGGGACGTGGGAAGAGAATGGCAAACCAATATCCAGATAAGGATACATGTTATGTGATAATGAGAGTCGGGGAAGAAGGGCAGATCCTAGAGCCACGAGAGTACATCAGCTAATGGCGTAATGCGATCGGGGCAAAAGTAAGAGATCAACTGAACCCGGCAATCCGTTTCTGGACTGGCAAACAAGGCGTACCTTTGGAAGACAAGAACAAGATATGGGATAAATGGTTGATGGTCAATTTCAGGTTGCCAGAGGGAAAGCATGAACTCGTAAGAAAACATGCTTACAAGATAATGGGCCATGCCTTCCAACGTTGGAGGTCGGATCTAAACAGGAGGTTTATCCAGAGGGGGTTAACTCCATTCCACGAGTTTGGCAACATAACTCATAATCAATGGGCGCAGCTCGTGGCTAAGAAGACTTCACCTGAAGCAGTGGCCATCAATCAACGTAATAGAGAGCAGGTGAAGAAGAACAAACACCACCCTCGCCTAGGCCCCGGTGGCTACCAGGGCAAGCAAGACGTGTTTAGGAAGATGGATGAGTTGGCCGAAGCTTCTGATGATCCAAAGAAAAAGAAAGTGAAGAATTTGAGGCCACGTTTGAAGCAATGGATATATGCAAGGAGTGTGGATTCCTCCAACCTCAAGTTTGCTGAGCCAGAGACCGAACAGGTAGTATCACAGATACTAAAATATGTTGAAGACACGGAGAATGGCACATTCATTCCTTCTAGAGAGAGGGACGAGCTGAGCTTTGGCTTGGGCAACCCTGAGCACCCAGGCCGCACCAGGGGGCTAGGGAAGTTGACAACCTGGAAGAAAGGATTCAAAGAGGACAACATGTACAAGAAACATGACAGATGCCGAAAAGCCGACCTTGAGGTCCACGTGAAGGCTATAGTTGAGAAGGTGCTTTCAGAGCAAGGTCTGTCTTTGGAGCCGCGGACACAAATGGCACCACTAGGAGAGCTGGCTGTAATTGGCAGCCCTCCGGATGTTCCCAGCAGCCAAGGTTCCAATGCAACCACAACCGCCGTCGATCGCATACGAGAGCCAACTAGTTGCACCCTATTGGTTCCAATGGGCAGGGGGGACACAATGCTTGAGGTGGCAACGGGTGTGGCACATCCTCCATTTGGCCTTTGCCATCATCGTGAACTCCCGCAGGACTACACTAGGGTCGAGGTGCATACCGTGAAGCCCGAGTACATGAGGCATAAGATAGATCACCCAACTCAAGAGGGGCTTGTTCATCTTGGAGAAGTCATGAAACAGTTCATCCTCTGGCACAAAAAGGACATTATATTGAATGTTTCTTCACCAACTCCGAGCGACGTGCATCTGGAGCGAGTTGTTGAGGACGGGGGGGGGGTATATTCACCGGCTCTTGATGACCACATGCCTCATACGCCACATTCTTCCCTGACTCCTAGCATGCCACATACTTCTCCAGCTCGTCATACCGAGCAAGAGCATGATGAGGTGCCACATTCTTCCCCAACTCCTAGCAAGCTCATGACTGACAAGCCACATGCTTCTCCAGCTCGTCATACCGAGCAAGGGCATGATGAGGTGCCACAACGTTCTCCAACTACTCATACCGAGCAAGTGCCTCGTGACATGCCAGAGCCTCCTCAACAGGCGCAGCCGATACGTAAACGAGGACTGCCTTCTGAAAAAGAAGATGAGGGCGCGACTGAATGGGAAGTCCGAGCGAAGCATCCCTACCATATAAGGCCAGCTTTTATTGGTATGCCAAACGTCCCAATGATTGACAAGTGGTATTCTCATGACAAGTTCAAGCCTGAGAACCAAGTTAAAGATCTCTACGCACGTGCTAATGAGCCGCCTGACACTAGCAAACTCCACCAATCGTTTAAGAAGTATCCAAATGTTGAGGACATCAATTGGACAGAGGATTGCCCAAAGGAACATAAAAGAGGCAAGCCCTTCCTACCAAACCGAATGATGTCGCTCATGCCACTTGGAATGAGAAGGTTCCATGATTGGTACTTGCGTGCCCAGGCGACGAGACTAAACGAGATAAAAGCATGCTGGCCTAAAGGCACATTTGGAGGTCCACCTGGGGCACTATTATTTGACTTCGATGACATCCAGACATGCTTTCACCTCGGATCCATGGAACTTAATCTAGTTCGCGTGTGGTGCCTGTAAGTCCTTGCCCTCTCGATATGATATCAATGTAATGTTTGGATTTATTGATAACTAACCCACATCGTGATTTGTAGAATGCAAGCACATAATGTCAAGAAGACGCCAAGTCTAAGTGTCGGGTATATAGACCCTTATTATATATCATCAGCAAAATTTAATTACCCCGAGTACTGGCCTCGGAATCACGAGGAACTAAAAGATGGGAAGACCGTTAAGGAGAAAGAGGTCATTCGGAAGGATAAGATATATAGAGCGGCCATCAAGGTTGCGGCACGGATTGCCCGATTTTTTAAGAATCTCGAGCATAACAAAACCATATGGGCACCATACTACTTCCGGTAAGCTCGACTCTATACCTAAATACAGTTTTGTTTGATATATTTAGTTCGATGCAAGAGGGATTATCTGTTTCTTCTTTGATTAAATTCGTGCAACAATCACTGGATTCTTTTTGGCGTCGATCTCGGGAACATGGCATATGTCTTTGATTCAGCAGATTTTGAGCCTCAGACATACATGGACTTCACAGCAATTCTCAAGACGTATAAATATCGACAATCCTCATTAACTTATATGTTTGCATATATACTTGTAAACTTCGCCTTTTGGATACTAACAAGTTGCATTTGCTAAAATCCTTCGAACAGGGCATTCAGGCACTATGTCAACGAACATAAAGGAGTGCATGATCCACAATTTAAGGACGAATTGCGAATCAAAACTCTATTGGCGGTAAGTGTAACTTATATTGGTACACTCCATTACGTGGTTTGTCAATAACATTACGTAACATTTTAATATACGAAATATACAGGGTCCCAAGCAGAGGCCTAATAGTCTACATTGTGGATATTACGTGTGTTCTGTGATGAGTAACAGTCTTGCCTATAGGAGACACCCCGAGCTGGTAAATTTGAACCTCTTTGACCCTAGTATGGAATCTTAGCTTCTTGTTATGAAATACTAGACCTAAACTTGTTCTGTTGTAGTGGAAAGAAGAAAAAAACAAGATAAGGAGTCCATACAAGGATGACCAACTCTTAGAGCTCGTCGGCGACCTTTGCGACTTCATCATTGACCAGATTGTCGATTACAGAGGCGACTACCATGACCCAGATTCTGACTTAGGTAGTAATATTGTCTTCCAACACCTTCGTGAGACTCACAGACTTCAACTAGGCCACTGAATGGTTTGGGCTTCTCGAACTCTTTGAACTTTTGAATTATGGCTTTATAATGGACTTGTGATGGTACTTGTGGTTTGTATGGACTAAAAGACTTTGAATTATGGCATGTAATTGTGGTTTGTATGGACTAAAGGACTTTGAATTATGGCATGTAATTGTGGTTCGTACGGATTATGGCTACTTGTGATGGTACTTGTGAATTATGACTATATAATGGCTCTTGTGGTTAGATTTGAAATTGAATTTGAATTATATATTATATCATGTGGTCAGATTTGAATTTAAATTATATTTTTTTTTCCTGAAAAACCCACTGTAGGGGCGGTTGAATCATCAACCCCCTTACAAATGCCATTTGTAAGGGCGGTTGGATCACGAACCCCTCTTACAAATGCCTTGTAAGAGGGGTTTGTGATCCAACCGCCCTTACAAATGTCATTTGTAAGGGCGGTTTGCCCAACCGCCCTTACAGTGGGCTGATTTTTAAAAGTCCCCTGGTAAGAGGGGTTGGGCTACCCACCCTTAAAAACCCCTGAGACCCGCCCTTAAAAACCCTGGCTGTAGTAGTGATTCAGTTGGTCTAGGTTATTGCAACACATCATTAGGTCAAGATAAATTCTCTTGCAGAAAGCCATGAACCAACTATCTGTGCTTGTTTTGTTGTCCCTATAGTCTCATCATGCAGTTGACCTATATGACGACACTGTTATTTTATCTTAACCGAAGCATAGTGCCAACAGCATGGTAAGAAAATCCCTGCAGCCATAGCCCAAACACCAGAGAGAGATTTCCAGCCTATCACAACATCATCTTGAAAGATTTCAGCAGCAGGTGAGCCACCAAATCATAGCAAAGTGTCTGTGACGACCAACACCGAGGGCTTGGATGATCAACTATATTCATTCATGCCATTATGATGCTGCCCCATCCATTTCAACACTAGCAAGCACTGATCATTCATGATGCTGCCCCATTGATCTAATTAAACAGTATCAAGTACTGATCATGCATACAATGTGTCTAGGATGATTGGAATGCAAGATTTTGAATCAGCTATTGTGGAGTATGGCTGTGTTAGAGAAGAGTACTCCAAAACAAATCTCCCTAAGTCAATATCTCAGTTTTATTATTGCTTTATCAATTGTCAGTCATTTGGAATGACCAATCATGCATCATGTGTGTATCTACACCGTTGAGAATGAGAGTGCTATAAATATCCAATACTTGTTCATGGTTAATAGGTATAGCCTGCGGACGAGAAGCAGCTGGATTCGTTTTATAAGTGAATAATGATATATGAATGCAGTTTGATATGTCCCATGAGCTATTATGTTTCTCTTATGTATGAGTAAGCGTGGGATCACATGGGCAGAAATGTACAGAATTTGATTGCTGAAATATGTTGCATCTGATGTATATAAGACAATGGTGCATATTATATTTTTTTTGTTTCTATCAATCCACATCAGAGATGGTTGTTTGGAAAAATGGGTCTCTAATGATCGACATTAGAGACATGTGGTTGGTAAAACCCAGCTCTGATGACTCACGTCAGATACGGGTGTTGACAAAAGCCCGCTTGTAATAACATTCTGAATTGTTGTTATGCGAAGAGGGAGTCGCTCCCCCCTTGACCACCTCATGAGGCAAATCGGGGGAGCAGCTCGCCCCCTCCCTGGCCGCCGATGCCACTCTCTGGTGTGCGGTGCCAGCCGCCTACGGTGGGCCCTAATAAAAATGAGGCGCTGTCCGCATCTCCTCCCCCGGCCTTTCCCAAATCTTTTCCTCTTCTACGCTGACTCTAGCACCCCCTCTTCCCCTTCAGCCCTGGCGGCAACTGCCACATATGTTGCTCTCAGCGTGGCTCGTCCTCCCGGAGGAGCACTATGACAAGGAGCAGGCCAAGGCTACTGCCCAGCAGGCTCTCGTTGCCACCGGCGTTTCTTGCTACGCTACTCCTCCGGCAGCTCCCGGTGACAGCGGTTCTAGCTCTGGCGTCAACCCATCAGCTGCACGTTCTTCGGCGGTTGGTCAAGGCGCGTCTCCATGACACGATCAGAGGAAGGGTTGTGGGTGGGGCCACGGTTGTGGCAGTTTCTAGTCCCCCGGTGGTTCCAGCACTAGCTCTTCCCCAACGCCCTATGCTCCTGTAGGCTAGGTGCCCGGCTAGCCTCAACCCATGGACCGGCATGGTCAAGGCATGGCAATGCCATTCTGGGTTCACATGCAATCACGACCCGGAGGAATCAATGTTGGAGAGGTGAATGATGAAGAGGGGATTTCCCTCCATGTCCACCATGATCGCGGCAAGCACCGTAGGCAGGGAAGGATGAGTGGCGATTGGGGACGGAGATGGAGGACAAAGAAAGGCAGGGGAAGATAATCTGCACTAGCTTACTGATACCATGAAGAGAGTTTGAGCCAACAACATTCCATTTTGATCTCTGTGAAGTATATGTAGTGTTACAGAATGCGCTCATGGAGGCCACGACAAGTAGTTGTGGGCGACATCGTGGCCTCCTCACATGTACACTAAACACTAACTAACGCTAGTCTAAGCCCGTTGCACTACTAGTCTACTACACAAATGATTTTAAAGGTCGATGCCCAAACTTAATGGAGGCGGGCACAAAATTCAACCGCCTCCTAAAATACTAGACTATTAATAGAGGCGGTTATTTTCATTTATTGAGATGGTCACGTTTGCCTGTCACGTAAAATCGATTAACGAAGGTGGTCATTTTAAGACAACCGCCTCCAAAAATGGTATAATTTCAGAGGCGGTCATATTACGGTGCTCGCCTCCATAAATCTATTTTCGGAGGCGGGTACGATGTGAGGCCCACCTATGTTAATACAAGCAAGGCTCAACACACCGTGCGCGGCCCAATAAGCCCGTTAGCTAGGTTCCATGTATATAAGCGTCACTTAGGGTTCAGAAGTCTATCATCACCTAGCCACTCTCTCTTTCCTCTCAGAAGACAACGGTGGCAGCTCTCATCTCCCTCTCTCGCTCCCTCCATCCAAGCGCTCTCTCCCTCCACTCTCTCCCTCCCTCCATCCACTCTCTCCCGGTGGAGATGTGCCCGCCCAGCGGAGGGCCCGGTGGCAGCGAGGGCCCGAAGAAGATGTTGGAATTTATATGGGCTTGGCCCAATAACCAATTGGAAAATTCCTAATAAATCTCAAAGGCCCATTCATATGAGCAAGGGAGATGTGGGAACTCTTAGTACCACCTTGCGTGTTGAAGTGGAGGTAGCCATACTTAAATATGGAAGTCCTCTCCACTTTCTCAAGTCTAGTGTGAGGAGGAGAAACAAAAGGCCACACGCGCTCGCTCACCTCGCCGGGCTGGGCGGGGCGAAGGGTGCGCGGCACCTGTGTGAATGGTCCGCCGAAATCCGGCTCCTCGCCTTGCGGGAGCGCGGTCTCCTTTTGTAGTTTTCGTTTTTGGTTTCTTGGCCTTCATGTTGCAGAGTTCTAAACGGTTACAAATTAAGAAACCTAAAATGACTTAGATCGTGATCGCGACACGAGGTCAGTTGGATAGGACTATAAGCAACCTAGCAGCCACGCCAGAACATATCTAATTGAACTAGAGTTTTTGCGTCTTCTCGCTGTTGTGCTGCCGCCATAGCTACTCCAGTCTGATCGCTTGTGTGCACCAGCGACCGAACGAGCAGGTCTCCGGAACCCTCGTCTTTGCGATCCTACACCAGGAGAAGACGAATAAGGTTTTTGGGAAGCGCTATCCGCGCGACTGCTCTCAACTTTCACAACGGGTCGTCTTCCATCCAAATCAGGCGACGCTACATCCCGGCGTATTCGTCGTCAACTGCATCGAGCTCTTCCTCCACCTCTCATTGATGACTTCGACAACGACTTCAACATCGACGACTTCGATGTCGATCTCGTTCCATTATCATCTCCATCTGCATCACCAACGACTACAGCTACAGTCGATAGGTATAATTCTCGTGATCTAATCTTGTCGTTTATACTATCCAATATACCGATCTGTCATGCTAGTATGCTATACATAATCTAGTTCATCTGTTTTACATGATTTATATTCTGTTTTTAATCTAGAAATTACCTAATTACTTAACAGAAGATGCTCTCGCGTGCCCCCCCATTGGAGACCTCGGTCTCGCAGCTGTTGGCAGCGTGCAGGCGGCGAGGGCCCATGCATGCCCGTGGCGGCGGCCATCTCCTACGCAACTCTAGGCATCAGTGGCAGCGGTGGATTTAGCGCATTGGGGGGGCGGCACAAATCTCCTTCCTGGCGCGGGGCTCCCACGGCAGTGGTGTGGGCTTCATCGTACCACGGCGGCAGGCTCCCTATCTCCCTCGTGCATAGGTCCGCTAGATCTGGCTTGGCGGGCTCTACCACGGCAGCGGTGCAGGCTCCACCATGGCGACCTCCCTCCCACCCTCCACCATGGCGGCGGGCTCCGTATCTCCCTCATGTTTAGGTCCGCCAGATGCAGGGCAAATCCTACTCGGTGGCCGCCTAGATCCAGTGGAAGCGACAACAGTGGGCTCGATTGGGCCCGACAATGGTCTTCATTGGGCTCGCTAGATTTTTGTATTTTTTAAATCGATTAACGGAGGCGGACAGTTTAAGGAGCCCACCTCCGTCAATCGATTAACCATGGCAGACAAATGCAACCGCCTCCAAAGGTCTGAGATTAACCGTGACCTTTGATCGGAGTCGGTTGCAATGCCCGCCTCCATAAATAAAAACGTCTGCCTCCAAAGAGGATTCTGTAGTAGTGATTGTGTACAAGTCTTTGACACAATCCCCGGCTAGATGACCCAAAGACAATCTCGGCGAGGCTTCACCCCACAGGAAAGAGTAGAGGAAGAAGAGTTGTGCATAGAGAACAACCCTGGTCTACAGCACGACACCACAACCTTGGATAGGCAGCAGTCCAAGCGGACAAAAGGGGGACAGACGCAGGAACTACAAGTACCCAGAATACATCTTGGGTAGTAACAAAGGTCGGGAAAGTAGGGGATCCTATGGAGCTACAAACGGCTAGAGCCTCGTTCCAGATCGAACGTAATTGGGGTGCTAGTCAGAGAGCATAGGGTCGTTATTTCATAAGAGGTGCATACGTACAGCTATATGTTCCTGAACGTAATTGAGATTCTTTCGCTTTCGCTCTTTGAGGAGTGAGATTTCCATTTTTCTTTTTGGGATGGAGGGAGCAGATTATATGACAATTTTTGGATATAATAATACGCTTAGTCGAGGGAGTTCATGGGCCTGCCTGCTGGTGAGCACGTACACCAAGCATTGTTGAGCTTCGACGGAGTTCATGGCCTGCCTGCCGGTGAGCACACAAAGCGTTGTCGAGCTGCTGCCTGATGGATTGAGTGTGGAAACGACCGTACCGGAGAGGGCATGCAAAGGGGTCGAAGATTGATGGCGAGTTTGCATGGCGTTGGAACGAAGCCAATGCAATCGACAGAAAGCTATCAAGCAGCATGCAGATGCAGTTGCACGTGGCAGGGAAACCCAAAGAGTCCCGTCGTGCTGGTGGGTTCATTTTCTAGGGGCCAGGCTGCAACGCACGACGTCCCGGTTTTTTAAACAGAAAAGAGGCCGGCCCGAGGACGAATTGGAAGAAAGTCCAGAGAAAAGTTGTATACCTGGTTAGTTTGTTATAGATAGAGAGATTAGTTTGTTAGAGATAGAGATAGAGGGTAACTAGCTCTCATCTATATATATACCTTTAACTTACCTCCTATAAGAGCATAGCGTGTTGTTTGTTAGCAATCCGGCTTGACCAATCTTAGTGTGTGCATTCAACAATCAACATGATGAAGAAGGTTTTGGGCATCGTTCTCTTTCTCCTCCTGGCCGTCGGTGGTGCTGAGTGCCGACGCCATCGTGACCACCGCCGGCGACATGGCCAGATGCTCTTTGCATTCGGGGACTCCTTTGTGGACGCCGGCAACCTTGCGCCGACGTCGGAGAAGAGCGCGGCGTCTCGTCAGTGGTTCTACCCCTACGGCAGCTCAGACTCTGCTCATCACAATAATCCAACCGGCCGCTTCTCCGATGGACTCGTCCAATCTGATTTCCTAGGTACGTACGAAATCCATGCATCTCGATCTTGCAGCTAGCACGCCATGCAAGCATATGCAGATTGCAGATCCATCTCTATCTGCCATTGATGTCGTCATCATTGATTGGTTGTTCGTTGATCGTGCAGCTAGGATGCTAGGTTTCGACGAGTCTCCTCCGGCGCACAGGCTCCAGCAGTCGAAGAACGACGTGGACGCATCCGGCGTCAACTTTGCAACGGCCGGAGCCGGCGCGTACGATATGCTGTCAAGGCAGATTGATCAGCTGAGCAGGCTTGTGACGCGCGGAACCATCGAGGACCGGGACCTCGACGACTCGGTTGCACTCATCGCCTTCAGTGGCGCCCGCGACTATGCAGGCGTCACTATATCCACCAGCTCCGACCAGGTGACGACCACACCATCTATATACACGTATAGATACATAGTATAATACCTGTGATTTTATATTAATGCTTGCACTGCATTTGCCAGATAATGGCCTTGAGCGACAAGGTGACCGACGCCATCGCTGACGGCGTGGGGAGGCTACTGGACCTAGGCGTGTCCAAGGTCATGGTCAATTCGCTGCCTCCCCTGGGCTGCACGCCGTTCATGAGCCAGATGTTCAGCTACAGCAGCTGCGACCCCGCCGCCAACAGGGCCAGCGACATGCACAACAAGGCCCTCAGCAAGAAGCTGGATCAATTCGACGACGTCCTCGTGCTCGACATCAACTCAATCTTTAGTGACCTTGCCAGGGGCAACTACATGGCGTGCTGCACCGGCACCGACGAACGGAAAGGCGGCTATTGTGGACGCGAGGACGCCACGGGCACCCCTCAGTACACCCTATGCTCCAACCTGCAGGATTTCTTTTACTGGGACTACATGCACCCTACACAGGCTGGCTGGAACGCCGTCATGGACCGCCTCCAGGGATCCATCCATGATTTCTTAAGCAACTAGTTTCGTCACTAGATTCGATTTGACGATCGAGATGTTAGGTATTATTGGTCTCTTTGTTACCTTAAAGTTATTAGATTGAATCAGTTGATTCTGATACATCATTATATTTTTTATATATACTATATATGAGTCATCCGGTCTGTCCTTTATTAGTTTTATTAGTGCACAGTTTATGTTCACCTACCAGCAGTTCTCGCTTCCTTCTTTCTTGCTTATATAAGAAAATAACTTGTGATACTTACTAGTCCGGAGATTAGGTAAGCTGATCTTTTATATCCGAAAAAAAGTGTTTAGTATGTATCTGTGACCTAAATATATATAAGCAATGACAACTTTGCCTTTGATCATTATTGCACTTCGAATAACTAGCAAACATTGTCCCTGTGTTGTCAGTTGCTCCTCTCTCCTGTTGTCTCCTCTGTCTCTTAGTCCGTTCATGGTAATTATTTGATGGATGGTGAAACGATCTTTTGCAACTAATTAAATCAAGCCCACACAGCCAGATACAGCTTATTTGTAGACGACATGCCCCCCTCCCAAATAAATATTTGCATTGTATTGCTTCTGGTACTATAAATATTTAAATCTTCTAATTAAACGTGTGCTGGTACATCTGTAGTGTAGGTTTCCTCATCAAGATCCTAGAAGGTAGCAGAAGTTAAACAATTAGTAAAGCTATACAAGTTTTAGAGACTTATGTTGCCTATAATGTCTTGCATGTCACTATTATACACACTTTTCGACACAATATGTGGCTCAAGGATTGACTATATATGGTCCTCAATATCTTGTACCGCTAACCTCTTTAAACAGCTCACACAAAGAGTTGAAGTGACGACGACTCAGAATTCTGAGAAATAAGTTTGCAAAGAAGCATTAGTAATAATTTATAATTTAGTATATTATACCAGTCACATCTCGAACAAGGGGACAAACAAACCCAAGCACTATATATTTTCAGAAATAAATTGATTGGCAACCCAGAGCTCTGATACTTATATCCCGTTCAGCTGTACACAAACCTATCTCCGTTTCTCATGATGTAGCATTCGATGTGTGCACCACATATGTATCCAACTCTCAAGTGCCTTTTGGGCAATAAAGTCGCCAATTGACCATAGATTAGGTATAATATATGCAGATAGAAATACATATACAACATGACTATACATGAATAATTCTCCAAATCATAAGCATCATGGATCATGTTTTTCATGACTCTTCATATATATACAACATGACTTGCAACAAACAGAACTGAAAATAAACACTAGCTATACGTATACATACATATATGCAGCTGAGGCATCCTAACGAACGAACGATTTAAACCTTATTCCTACATGACTTGATCAAATCGATTAGGCACTTGCCATCTATATTCATTGTTCAACTCTTTGATGAAAAGAAAATATGAAAAAACCAAAAAAAAGCTCTACCCTTCCATCTCTTGGTAGAAGATGGGAAAACGCCTTTCTCTCTATAAGTACAGTGCGTTCTGAGGTTGTGAAGTGGGAGAGGGGATGATTGAGGTTTTGAATAAGACGACCTTTGTGTTTTGGATTTGGATCTTTTTTGTATTTCAAAATAGTGAAAAAGTCAAATAATAGGTGTTAAGCTTTTTATCATTCTGGTATATACATACATAAAGTTGTCATTTTAAATTTTGGGACAAAGGAGTAAAGAGCACAATAACTAAATAGGTTTTGGGATTGGGGCGCATTTGACCTAGATAATTAGCTCAGTCCCCATGACCCACGTGTGATTATCAATTAGCATACTCCGTGCTTCTACTAGTTTAAAAAAATGCAATCAAATAGTATTATGAGCCATGATTCTACTAGTTAAAAAAACGGTTTCTAGTGACACCCTCGTTGTGGTGCACAAAGAGCAAGTGGAAAAGCGAAGTGTGGGTTGGGTCCGCCACTGGTGAGCGGTGCTCAGAAAGGAAAGCAGAAGGCCAGGGAGCGGTGCTGGGAAAGGAGACCTGGAGAGATATGTGGCCACACACATCAATAGATGGAGCATAATAAATCTTCGAGTGGCATGACCTGATGTCTTGAGATATATGTCCCGTTGCAACGCGCGGACATATTTTGCTAGCACGTACTAAGGTCTGACTAAAACACAATGAGAGAGGAGACCGGAATGCCACCCTACATCCCTGCCCCTTCTGGGCTTTTGTTCTTGATCAAGATTCAAAGGCAAAGTAAGACTTAAAAATTATCTACTTTCAATTTTCTATTAATCTGAGTATTTAAATTGGTTTCAGTTTGTGGTTCTTACCTTCTTCATTATTTGTTCGGATTCTAGGGTTAGGCTATTTGATTCTTTCTCTGATATTTGAAAATTGATATCAGTGGAAGCAACTAAAATTTAAATATTCTTGTGGATGCTAGAAATTAAAAACATGGAAAGGTCTTCCCTCAACACACGGAAAAAGGTAATGCTAAAATGTTTCAATCGGAATGCTTCGATAAGTTTAGAAATTGGCTTGAACATAGTTAGTGATAATGTGGTTCATCGCTTCATGAACATGGAAGGAAAATGATGTAGATTTGATCCATAATAGGTATGCATCTATTTTTCCTTTTTTCAGTGAACTTTCTTTGCATAAAACTGAATGGTTTGTTCTTTTTTTATTAATAAGTCACAAAGAGAATCTTGTGGCTGAGGATTGCACTTTGTCAATGTCGACAATCTTTAATAGTTTGTATCCTCTAACTATATATTTTGGTAAGTGCTAAGCACTATTGTTGATATACATCGCTATTAATTGATATGTATCTAATAAGTAATTGCTATGAAATAAGCCGACATGGCCACATATCATGCAAGCTAGGCAGATAAATCTGGCCCATTCATGCGGTCAACAATCTGCAAAGATAGAGTCCAACATATGAAAGCAAACGGAAATCGAGCACCGTACACATGCAAAAACTGGCTCATAACGGAGACTCCGCCCGCACGCGAAGACAGCCCCATCACCAAGACTCGATCTGCACACCAAGACTAACCGAAAGCAACCAAAGACGGTTGTGCTCGAAGATTTAGCCTGCATGCAAAGTCCACCAAATGCCAAGATCCGGCTAGGATGCAACAAAATCCATCAAGCTCTCTTGGCCCTGCTGGATAAGCAAACCGCTCAGCTGAGTTCAAGCTTTGTTTTAGCATAGTTTATATATAGGGGGGGGGTAACAAAATGGTAAGAATTTTTTTTAAAAAAAAAAGATGGCAAGAACATTAATTATTGCTACTGCTACTGCTAGCATGAAAACTCTGTTGAATGGGAAGGCTAGCACGAGTATCTGATGCAATGCAAGGGGCCTAGCTAAGGCCATCCTCTATATAGGAACTATGTCTTTTGTGTTATACTAGCAAACTTTTCCGTGCGTTGTACAGACACTATGCCAGAAAAGTATATTAGTGACGCGTCTAGACAGTCATTAGTGACGTGGAAAACACGCGTCACTTATGTTGCATCTCTGATGTGAACATACCAGTGACGTTTCCAGTCAAGACGCGTCACTGATATCCTTCACTAGTGACGTGTCCAGTCAAGGAGCGTCACTGATATCCTTCACTAGTGACGTGTCCAGTCAAGACACGTCACTGATATCCTTCACCAGTGACGTGTCCAGTCAAGGTGCATCACTGGTGTAGATCTCATCAATGACTCATCAAGCCAAGACGCATCACTAATGACTTTTTACAAAAATAAAAAAATGTCTCGACCACACCACAGTCCTATAGCTGCTGCTGTACCCATTCTTTACAGCTCTTTGGCTGTAGATCTGTCACACGTTACACATGTTTCATCCATTTCAACAATCAAGTCAAGTCATTTATCTGCCCAAGTTGCCACAACCTAGATCTCTAACAATATATGAGCAGTGGTCTAGAAAATTTCTATTAGTACATAAACTAACTCTATGGTTTTTCTTGATGCACAATATTTGTTGCATTATAGAGAGGCATTCACCTTACTAATGCCACTTTAATTGGAACATAACACTTGAATAATTGCAGCATAGTGCCTTCCTGATATGTTTTTGTGAATCTTTTATTGTTCTTTCTATGCAGCTGGAGACAACAAAAGTACTTGTCCTGCAGGCACATAATTTCAGACAAACTTTTAGCTATTTTTTAAAGATGACAAACTTTTAGCTATTAATAATACTAGCAAGAACCTCCGCACAATTGCGCGGGCTAGTGAGCGTAAAAATTTAGCATAAGGCACCGGTATGGTTAGATGTAGTAAATTTCACAAACAGAGCACAGAGTGAAGAATGAAATGTATAAACCATTGAGGTACACAGCATGTGGACAACAGGACCAAGATGGCAGGAATCAAGAAATAGAGTAAAGCAGATCATGTATATATATATTTTAAAAAGAACTAATCAGGCAAGTAACAATACGTAGGGCAAAGGACCTATGAATGTACAGGCACTAAATGTTTTATATTTTTTTTGTGCAATGGACATATGGACTTATTTCTTTAAGTTTCATTCTTGTATTCAAAAAAACGTACAGAGAAAGACTGTAGTTAGGTTTATAGTTTGAGATTCATCAGCAAGTATAAAAGTAGGCAACAGCTGGAAATCTGTTGGACGTATTGCCTACAAAGAACAAACTACTTCAGTTTGAGAAAAAGACAGGATTTTTTTTCCCAGGCTGGACATATAAGATGGAAAAAATACTAACCATGTGTAGATATGGATGGTAGGTCTCAGTTCAATCTTTTGGAACTACAATCCACCATGGTATGCCCATCTAGAATTCTGAAATCTCAGACAGTCTTAGAAGATTCGTTGAAATCAAACTGAAGTTGTATAGGGCAACATAAAAGAAATCAGTCTGAAGTCCATTACAAAGAAATGATTGTTGGTAGGAAGAATTAGTATTCATTAGTTTGAGCGAATAACCTGAAAATTTACAAAGGCAGCAAATCAGAAAAAACGACATTAGTTAAGGGCTTAAGGCTGAGAAAGAATGGTATACAAAATTCTAAAAAAACAAAAGAGAAAAAGGAGAGGGACATAATAGGGTACGATCAATAATGGGAATTGCCTTGGTGGCTGATAGCCCAAAATCAAGAATAAGCTGCAGGTGTAGTCAAGCAGCTGAACTGAAATTATGAAGCATAGACGAAAATACGCTACACAATTTCCAGGCGAGATTTATTTCTGTTCAGTTAAATTTTGACCTCAATTTGAGAGGCAAGGGGGTCAATAAAACAGGAAAGTATGTAGATTGGAAGATACAGCGAACACCATGCCAAAATGTATGCATTACAGAATGGTGTAGGTGATCAGTTGAAACATGCATGTCACCTGAACCGAATCACTCAAGCCAAAATAGTGTATTGGAGAGAAACAGCTGATACATATTATTTCTGAAGTACTTTCCCAATTGTTGTGCTTGTGCATTCAATCAAAAGGCATCTGTGAGAGAAACAGAGTATCATAAGAATTACTCAAAAGAAACCAACAACTCTTCGGGATATAAGAAACAGAGCATTGAATTTGTGAAACTGATAAATCTGACGCCCACATTGGTTTCTGTGTCACCTTAAGCACAATTAGTTTAAGAAAATATACGATTATTTTGTTGTGCAGTCTTTATTTTATTCTAACAGACAAAGTTGTGTTTTGTAGGGAGGTGGAAATTATATAGTAACATATGCTTAATGAATTAGGAGTCCTCAGCAGGATATGTGTCAGACCTGTTAGAACAGATAGTGTGCAGCTGCATTTGAGCATGGAAATTACCTTAGCTTTTAGTTACAAAAATTTATGTGGTTCAAAACTGGTAATGTGGTTTCAGGCTTTATAACATTGGGAAGGCATACAAAAAATAGTTACCTGTCCAAATAGATTGTGAGTCCCTACTGAATATATAGAAATAGGTGAGGTGCTTCATCTGTAGGGATACTTTATAATATCACAATGCAATAGCAATAATAGAAATTAGAAGGGCTGGCATTCACAACAAATTGTTAGAACAAATAATACAGGTTACTGGATAATTTTTAGGGACCAATCTCGCAGGAAACTAACAACAGATATTGGTATATTTGTTCAGCAACTCTCAGAGGCAAGCAAACAGTAAGAAATCATCACTCACACTTGTAAGCACCTGAAACCCTTCTGAAGCACAGGGATGGTTGGTAATGGTAAGCAACATGGTGATGGGCTGCAAATCATAATCATAACCCTCAGCCTGTTCGTTTCGCTGGTTTATTGTGGCTGAAAGTACTGTTCGCTGGTTTGTTGTGAGAGAAAAACACTGTTGGATGGCTGCTGATTCCGCTGAATAGCTCAAACGAACAGGGTGCCTATCATAGGAAGCCACACAAATTTTTTGAGATATAGAGAGACGGTCCAGTATCACAGAATCAACAATTTCTAGAAGTAAGCAATGATGAAGTATGGTAAATCCCACTTGAACAATGGAGGGAAAGAAACCTAATATATGGGTTCTGAACATGGATCTTTGGGAAAAAAACGAAATCAAAGGTTAACATGTGGGTTCCGAAGATGGTATACACAAAAAAGGAATGTGGTACACACAAATAAGGAATATGGTAGATTTGGTATACACAAATAAGGAGTACTCAGGATTACAACGATAGTGTTTGATTTATGGCACTGACTGGAAAAAATAATCAGGCACGCCCCATGCTAATAATTCAGGTAGCATTATGTGATATGAATCTACTCAAGAATGTCAACTTAGGAAAAGAAATGTTTCTGCAGCAAAGCAAGAGCTAGCTGACATGTATGTCATATTTACCTGCAGCACATGATCTGTCTATTGTTGTTCCCTTCACTGTTCGGTATATCTGCATCAAGTAAAGCAAATAAGAAAACAAAGCCATGGAAATATTAGACTGATCCTTGTGCTGCCATTTGGTTTGCTCTTGCAACGCGCTAAGGAAAACACATTAACTGTGGTTGATATATATTACTATCTAGTTAAATGATTCAGATGAAAGAGACAAGTACTTGGCGACAACTACAAACAATGCTAAAAGAAAAGGGTGAAGAGGGCTGACCCAGAGATCATCAAACAGTGCTACCTTTTTGTTTCGTTCTTGACATAAGACTGAAGAATTCAGTTAAGTACAAGCTATAGTTTAGAGAAAAGAAAACAAACAAATAAAATCACTCCATGTGTGTTATAGGCAAAGGAATGAATCAAGTTAGAAAATAAGAGCAGATTCACCCAAGATTCCAACGCAGGTGTGAACTTGAACATTTTAGTGAAGAGATCGAAGCAAAATAAGGATTCCTAATGTAAATAAGTCTTTAGCAAATTTAAATCCCCACTATGAGCAATTTAAATCATGACGTGGAGTAAAAACTTACTAGTAAGAAACTAGAGAGGATTTTATATATGTCACATTACATATAAGTATAAGCTGGTGGTGCGTGCATATGTATGGGACAAATTAGAGAGGATTTTTACATAGCTAGCTAGCTACCAGCTGAGACTGGTGCACTTATTACTACCGCTATCACTCAAATAAAAAAGTAACCAATGGCAACAAATGCTAGAACTTACCCTCCACCTTATGTGCCAGTAAAGCGTGTGGATCCAACACCAAGAAACAGGGTGGCATTATTGGTCCAAGGATGTAGAGAGAGATCCAGAATCGTAAACATGCTAAAAATTTAGGTAGAAAATGGTTAGTGGTAGGTCTGAAAATGCAGCAAATTCTATTTGTTATTTTTGATATAGGGAAAAATATGAATAAAACATGCCTATGATAATTTTTGTGTAGTGATTATTTACTGTGTAGATTATTGAAAAGTGCTTAAATATGTTGTTTGACACTTTTTATAGTACAAAGTATTTTCATGCTCAATATCATGCTAGAACTTGTCATTTTTGTGTAGGTTGTAATACTGACCCAAATCTCCTGAAATTTTTATGGTGTGCTATTTGGAGTAATACTAGGCTACTGTAATTTTTGTTGATTTTTCTAGGTACCAAAAATGCTTGTCGCTGTTGCAACCCTAGTTTAAATAGGCAATAAAATGTCATTCTTATAAATAATTAGAAGTATTAAGGAGTGTTTGGTGTATCTTTGAAGCACCCCAACCACCTTGCTCGTCACTTGAAAAGTTAGTGTAGTGTTGTTGGTGAAGAGTAGTGGCACATATGATAGGGTTATATGCTAGCTATGGTATGAAAAAGATGACTTGTTTGTTTAATGATTAGGCTTGGGTAACGTGGACTACTTTGTAGAAAGCTTTTCGTTTCTAATCTATACTATAGGTTTCAATGTGTTTATCTGCATATCATGACATCATGAACATAGCATTCCACTGCATCTGATGCACCATTTGCATGTTTACTTATGTAATTGCATCATATAGGATCGTAGGAGGAGTCGCCAGTAGCAGTGCCGGAAGAGCAGACTGGGGCAGATCCGCATGATCTCTAGGCACAGGAGGTGCCCAAGGAAGAGGAACAAGGAGAGGACTTGCCCGAGTGCGTAGACCACCAGCCTAGTTCGTTTGAAAGAGACAAGCCCCGGAGCATTCTAAATTCCCTATTTTATTCAAGCAATTCTTTATATATGAGTTATATATTGATGCATTAAGTTATAGGAGTTCAGTGAAACTGTTGTTGCATTTATTGCTATCCTTGTCCACCTGGTTATCTGTTACCCTGTTAGGTTAGGATCGAATAAATGCTTAGCCTTGCTTAGACCGGTAGCGATTGGTGATTTCCGGTCACCTGCATGAATAGGTGGTCACTGAAAGAATTTAGCTATGAAAAGCGTGATATCCTAGAATTAACCATGTGTTGCTAGAGAATTGGAGACCGGACGAAAAAGTTGGAAGCAACCAAACAGGGTTCTAGGGTGCGGTTAGTTTTCTGTCTGTGTCGATTAAGGACCGATCGTTGCTCGTCCCTCTTGTCATGTTGAACGCATGCCTCACATTTAGCTGGCTGAATAAAGTACCTTTCGACCGCGAAGCTAGTGACATGATTTGGGCCGGGACCTACACGGGTGCGCGTACTGGTGCTGAAGGGAGTATGACAGGGACGCGAAGAGTGAGCCCAAGGTGCGTCCTGGCAGTCTGCGGCCCCAGTTTATCCCACGACGTTTACTGAAATCTTGTCATTGGTGATCTGTAGCTCACTTGATCGGTGAGTGTGGTTTGTGTGAGGAATAAATCACCAGCTGGTTAGGAATCGTTTCGAATCGCCATCGCTCCTGGATAGTGAGCACTTGACTCGAGATACAGCATCGTAGTAATTATGATGAAACAATGATGGTTATTGGATAGTAGTGGAAATGCTAAATTTGAATTGGTACTGGATGTATTGGTTAATCAAGTGATTGCTATAGTATAGGTGCTTACCTAATTGGATAGGTCATAATAAAGATGATATAAAATACTTAAAATAGTATCTTTATAGTAGCTTATGCTTTTCGTAACTGAGTTAGTCAACCCCACTAAAGAAAGTCTTGCATGCTCCTTGGTGTCACTTATTTTGGTTTAAGACGGGTAAGTCTAGCTGAGTACCTTCTCGTACTCAAGGCGTTGTTCCTATTGTTGTTGCAGATGGTCAAATGTACTACGGCTACTGCATTAACTATCTGTATCCAGCGATGGGCGACAACTAGGACCAAGGGCATTGGTCACTCCGTATCTCCCCTTTGATGCTTTTGTTGGGGATGACTACTTACTGGCACTGTATTTTGAACTAAATGTGTGTGTATGAGTGTTTTAAAACTACTTGCTTCCGCTATGTCATTTTGAACTTGTGTTGTAATAACTTTATGTTCTGAACTCCGATGTATTCAACTGTCATTGCAAACTTTATGTAACATGTGACGGTGGCTGCTAAACCAGTACGATCTTGGTTGGTTTGAAATCCTTCGTGATTTCACGGAATCTTGATTGTACGGGCTTAAGTTGGGTAAATTATCTGCCTCGGCGGAAGATTTTCTTAATCTCGTATAATCGTGTTGATCCGTTACAGCAACTGTTCTACCTAACCCCTCTCTATGTGGGTCAAAATAACTATTTTCTCCATCCCTGGCGGTACAAGGCTCCACAACACCACGTACGCCTTCCGCACGCCGCGCCAAGTGGACAGATAGGCCAAAAAGAGCAACGCTCACTATGTCTGCAGGATCGGTCGTACAAACCAGACAATGACGGCAACACCCCTTCCTTCGTTTTTCTCTTTCTTCTCTTCCTCTTTTCTCCTTACAAGCTGGTGTTGTTGACGCAAAAATTTGTCGATGCCACCAACACACAGCAAGTCAGACGATCTGAGAATAAGAAACAGAGCCTTGCAGATTCGCGTAGCATCAAACACCCAGGGCTGGAATTGCTGAGAAACCCAAAGCGCGCTAGTCAATTTGACCCGTAATTGACAAGGAAAGAATATAGTTAGTAACAAAAGGTGGAACATACCAGTATTTCTCCAGACAGTTCTAGATATCTGGCTTTCAAAGCCAATAGTTGAGGCTATCGATTAAAGAGTCGATATCCGCATGTATGAATCAGTTCCTTCGATAATAATCATGTGTTTTAGTTTCTTCGTATATTAGTCCGATTCAAATGTTTAAAATAATCATAACTCATGCTAATCAATCTTTAAACATGAATAATTTCACAAATTATCAACTCTCATTCATCAGAATCGACAGTGAGGTTCGACCGGATCGATGCGGCTATGACAAACATAATGAACATTGAAATAATAATAATAATTTATATATGGTTACGTATATCTATTAATCTCATAACATGATCATTTGATCATACAATGTTTATTTTCTCAATTAAACCATATCTTAACCTATCAAATCTATCAGTGAGGGGTGAGCGGATCGATACTGCTATGACACACGTGACAAATCTTGAAACAACCGATTGTAAAGCACGCATGAGCAAAGACCGCATTTAATGCGAATTACGTATGTGAAGCGCTTAACAAAATAAACTAAAACAGACGATTCTCCACTAGGCAACATACAAGCAAATAACCAAAACGATACATTGATTCTTTGCTTAATAAACTCGATTCTTTATTCATGTCAGTGAGGTTTGAGCGGATCAATGCAGCTATGGCATAAACTTAGAATCAAATTGGCTTAATCATTAAATCTAAATTAATTTTTAATTATTTCTTTGAGTGCAACCTATATACAATCAAGAATTAAACTAAACAGCCAATGAAGTAAATTCTATCACCTGATGTTTTCATGTATCGTCTATTTAATAACCAATCATCAAGCAAATAGATGCATAAGATTTAAGGCCGATCAGATTAGATCTTGACTGGGCAAATTGATGTTTGCTTAAATTAACATAAAACAATAAACCCTAAGCAACATCGATAACTTAATGAATCTAACTAAGGAGCCAGTTTAGTTAGAGCCGATAACTTGATCTCGATTCAATTCATGCAGTGGGGATCGAACTTAAACGATGCAGCCATACTTAAACCAAATAAGATCAATAACTAATCTATACCAAGATTCACAAGAGGTCAACCAGATGATGCAACCTTACAAATGATAGTATAGATCAAACTTTAAATCACGATTTACAAGAGATCAATCAGATGATGCAACCTTGTAAATGATAAGATCAGGGGTGACGGTACTTACGAGCAAACCGGAGGTCAATCAGATGATGCAGCCCTGTTTGTCGAAGAAAACTCGCTGAGTCTACTCTACTCCTACTCCTAAAAAGGGTTTGGCTATGAAGCCGAGTTGTGTTTGTATTGATTGTCGTGTCTTGTTACAATACCTGGGGTCTAATATTTATACCCGGTGACAGAGTTCTACACGAATGCGAACTCATTACAAAATAAAGAAATAAAAATAAGATTTCCTAATCTTAAGATAACTTGGAGCCTAATCTTTCCTTTCTTTTATGGACTCCGGTCATGCTTGCACCCTTGCCGTCCTTGGACATATCTTGCTGCCATCATCTGGAATTAGTTGATCCATCCACACAATCGACTCTTTGGCCTTCAATAGCCGGCCTCCTTCCTTCACGGTCTTCAATGTTCCCTAGCATCTTCTGTCCAAATTTTAGTGTAAACAGCTGTAACCCAAGCCCTCCCCTTAAGACTTATAAAAGGGGAGCCAAGGACCACTCCCAGGGCATCTAGACATCGACACACGACATCGAGACAACAACCCATCAACATCACACACACATCAACACAACGCGAGCCTACGCTCATTATCCACCACAGAGACTTGGGAGCCCCTCTCTCAATCGCTTGAGCACTCCGGTGCAAGGCAACATGAGCGACGAACCACACTGGACGTAGGGAGCTTAATTGCCCGAACCAGTCTAAATTTTGTGTCCGCTTTTCACACTATCCGAGCCCCAGACGTGCAGTTACAAATTTACTCGTCGTTATGTCTAGAGCGCCATTCTAGACACCAACAACGAGAAAATATTAAAAAATGATTTTTTTAGACAAATGACTTTTCAAATAATGATTTGAAGAGTGAGCTTTAGAAAGACTCTTGAAGCTGCTCTAAGATATATTGGAATAAATGACATGATCGTTAAATAAATATTTGAAATGCAGATCGTTCAGATAACCATCAACAAAAAGTACATCGCGTTGCAATGCATGGACATATTTGCTAGTGATAATTTCTTAAAAAGCCAACGGGCTCCATAATGTTTTTTTTTGTTTTTTTTAAAGTACAGGCTACGATATGATTCCCACGGGTTCAACATATATAGAGCCCGCCGGCCATACGTGCCTCCTTAGATTTTTTTTGGAGAGAAAAGAAAAGGCGTTGCAATGAGGACTCTAGATATAATATCGCAAGTCGTGTCGTATAAAGAAGAATGGGCATCTTCCTGCTGGCATATATAAATATAGAACCGTATGCCTTATTGAGAAGGCACAAAAAACACCTAGCAGGCGCGTACCCGGGTTGTTAACGACGATGACGATGAAGCTCCTCTTCAGGGCGTGCTTCTGCTTCCTCCTGCTCATCAATGGTACCTGAGCTCACACGTGAATTAACTACCTTGCATGACGATGCACTAACCCTACTATCGACAATATCTAACTCCAGGTGCTCCCGTGGAGTGCCGTCGCCACCGGGAGCAGCAGAAGGAGAAGAAGATGTTGTTTGTCTTCGGTGACTCGTTCGTCGACGCCGGTGGGCGGCCACGGACATCGGAGAGGAGTATGATGTCGCGTGGATGGTTCCACCCTTATGACATCTCGGACTCGGAGGCCGGAGCACAGCAACCGTGCAACTGGCCGGCTCTCCGATGGCTTGGTGCTGTCAGATTTCCTGGGTAAGTACATATTTGTGTTTATGCATGCATCTAATCCACCTACGTACCTGTTGTTTTTGTCATTGTTGTTGCTGACACTATCATTCGATTCATGCATGCATGCATCTGCTAGACTTTATATATAATAATTCACTGATAAATAAATTTTGCTTGCCTTTATTTACAATTGCATGCATCTCCTAGCCTCTATATATAATTCTTTCACTGATAAATAGATTCTGCTAGCCTTAGATAGATAGATAGATTGATTGATTGACGATCATTGATCCATATATATTATATTCCCCGTGCGTATTATATTGTATATTACAGCAAAGATTGGGGGGAGCGACGAGTCACCTCTGCCGTACAGGATACAGGCAGGAAGCCACGGTAGTGTGGATAGATCTGGCGTCAACTTCGCCGTCCGTGGCTCCGGCGTGTTCGACGGGGAGGGGACTTCTCTCCGCAAGCAGATTGACCAGCTGGTCAGCATGGTGGACGACGGCATCATTGAGGAGCGCAACCTCAAGGATTCGGTGGCCCTCGTCGCCATCTGTGCCGAGCACGACTACAGTCACATCTCTCACGAGAGCAACTCCTATGACGTACGTGATTGTTCCTCGATGTGGCGTGCAATTAATCCAGTACTTCCCCTGTTCTATAAGTCGCTTTGACTTTTTTGATACATTAAATTTACTCTGTATCTATACATAACGTACATAGCAAATTCGATATACCAAAAAAGTGAAAGCGACTTATAATTTGGAACGGAGGGAGTAGCTAGTAGTAGTATATAATACAATGTATAGATCTATATCCATCTATCTATATATCTGAGATGTTTTACCTACTATATATGGCTATTCATAAATGTAGATTTACCGATGAGATTGCTGCAGCTGTGAAGCGGCTACAGGACCTGGGCGTTGGAAAGGTCATGGTGAACCTGGTGCCCCCTATGGGCTGCAACCCGTGGCAGTCCGTGGCCAACAACTACAGCAGCTGCGCAGACCACGGCAACGCGCTCGCCAGTATGCACAATAGCGCCCTCAGGGAGAAGCTGGATAGATCAAAAGACGTTCTCCTGCTCGACCTCTTCTCCATCTTCAGCAGCTTGGAGATGGCCAACCTTGGTATGTAGATACATACATGCCATGCCTCACCATCTTATATAATGCATCATCTTAAATTAAAGACTAATGATGATGATGATGATTGGTTTTTTGCATTGCATATGCTTTATTTGCTGCAGTTCCCTGCTGCAATAACAAGGACCCCAACAACGACTACTGTGGTCAGGTGGATGGCAACGGCAGAGCCATGTATAGCCTGTGTGACAACCCGGAGGATTTCTTCTTCTGGGACTAGGTGCACCCGACCCATTCCGCCTGGGAGGACATCATGGAACGACCGGAAGGTCGTATCGAGGATTTCTTAGGGATCGAGTCGTCCTGGTAGTAGCTAATATATAGCAATGTGTTATCTTATTACTAGTTAGTTAAGAGTAGTCTATATGTCATGAATCCACGTAGTAACATCTTATTAGCTATATTCATCTATATTATTGGTCATCATCATGCATGATCACAATTTCATTATTACCTCTTCACCGTGAATCAAATAAACACAGAACGACGTGCTGCTAGCAATAAACGCCTTCACCACCTTTTTTTTTGAAAAATTCATATATAGAGCAGGACTTAAGGGCTTGGCCAAAAGGTTACGCCTTCAACATGGTGATTGATCCTGCCTTGAACTTTCGTCTTCTCTTGCTTCTCAATATATGATCCACGAACTTCATCCACGTGTGGCTACCTGGTGGAGCCTATTCGAAATAATTTTTTTGCTATTTTTTAGGTTGGTTTATGATTTTTGGATGATTTCTGGAAAGTAATTTGTAAAGGCTGCTGTGATTTATAGACACCTTTAGAAACTGATTTCTAGGGGCAGCTATTATTGTCAACCACCTCTACAAACCCCATTTCTAGGGACAGCTGGCCAGCTGCCTCTATAAATCCCTTACCTTCTAACAACCTAAGCTTGGCCAGCCACCTCTAAAAAAGTTGGCTATAGTAGTGTTAACTGAACTTAGTTGTGCATAGCGGTGTTAGATTACCTAATTTTTTCAGTGAAATAAAAGGAATCCCTAGATGGATTGTCGTAAAGTATTATGATCTTAGTAATGCAATTCAGCGGTGGTGCTGCTACAACTACAAGGGGGCCAATGGGTTACTGATTCGGTTATGCTCCTTCCAGGGCGTCCGATGGTCCGGACGGACCCGGCGGACCCGGACCCGACCTTCCCACGGACCCGCGTAGCGAAGCGAGCACTTCTTATCCGTTCACTCCCATCCCGCACCAGTGACTCCCACGCTTATTCCCTCCGCTCGCCGCTTCCTCTCCCCACTCCATCCTTTTGCTTTTGCGTCCTCCATGACACCGGAGACGAGGCGATGGCGGCGGGTTTCGGCGAGGTAGGTCACGACAGGGGATCTAGATCTGAGGTCTCTTCCTCCTTCTAGATCTGGATCTGAGCTCTCCTCTCTCCTCTTCCTCTTCCTCCTCCTGCTCCTCCTCCACCCTCTGGATCCTCCGCTGCGGCCCCTCCTCCCCCTGCTTCCTCTCTTTGCTCCGGCGACCTTCAGCCACCGGAGCTATGCTCGACGACAGTGGGTTTCGGCGAGGTAGGGGGGATTCTTCGCGGATCTGAGCTGTTCCTTCCTCCCCCTCCTCGTTCTCCTCTGGATCTGAGCTCTACTCCCTCCTTCTCTGGATCTAGCCGTCTTCTTCCTCCTCCTTCCTCCCTCCTCCCTCCCCTGGATCTAAATGTTTTGGTGGCGATTTTCAGATCTACACGCAACAGATGATGTGAAATACTTTTTGCACGATTCTCTGATGCTACAGTAGTTATTTTTTAGATGTTTCAATAGTTTCTTCCCCTTGTTTTTTGCAGTAGCATCCCCATGTTTCTCGATGTTTCATTAGCATCGCTTCTGCTGTTTCAGTAGCTCTTCTCTTTTGTTGCAGTAGCTCTTCTCTTTTGTTGCAGTAACTTCTTCTTTTTGTTGCAGTATCTTTTTTTCCGCTTTGGTGCAGTAGCTTCTTCTCCTCTGTTGCAGCAGCTTCTTCTCTTTGTTGGAACGACTTCTTCTCTTTTGTTGCAGTATCTTCTTTTCCCCTTTGGTGCAGTAGCTTCTTGTTCTTGTTGCAGTAGCTTCTTCTCCTTGTTACAATAACTTCTTCTTCTTGTTGCAGTAGCTTTTTTTGCACTAGTATTGCTTTGATGTTTCAGTTCTTCCTACTCTTTTTGCAGCGGCATGGGGATGGGGGTGGGCTCTGGGGGCGAGTTGGCGGCGGGGCGGATCTGGTGGGGGTCGGCGAGGTTTGCGGCGTGGGCAAAATCCGTGCGCGCGGGAGTGCCCGCCTTCCTTCTCCGTGCGGGGGCGGAGGCGGGGCGGGGGTTCGCAGGTTTCGCGTGCGGGGGGGGGGAGCGGGGGCGGTGGTTCGCAGGTTTCCCGCGCGGAGGGAGCGGGGGCGGTGGTCGCGTTTCTGTTTTCATTTTTCGTTGGAGGGGGGCGGACTGTTGCGGCGGGGGGCGGAGTGGGCTGTTCCGGCGTCCGGCCGCTAGCGCCCGGATCCGGACGTCCGGGCGCTAGCAGCCCCCTTACTGATTTTTTTTGGTAGCCTCTCCGGTTTACTTTGCCAAATTTATTATTTTTTTCTTCGAAATTTCCATTGTACATAATGAAGAAGCAAGGTAGAATCCTGTATTTCTTTCCCCTCAAGCCACCTTGGTACCTGATCCTTTTGGGTCGTTTAGCTACATAGTCTATCTATGTTTTGCGACCACTAGTCAAGTCAAATCAAAATGATTTCTTCATTTCTTAATGACAAGCCGTTCGGCTATGCTGATAAGCCGGCTAAAAAACACTGTTGGCTGATTTATTGTGAGAGAAAAATACTGTTCCGGCTGAAAAAACAAGCTGAAAAAGATGGATTATAAGCCGAATGAACAGGGCCACTAGTATGATTTGTGATCTAGATTCTCCCTTCTTTTATTTGCAAGAAAATGTATAATTTAACACCTGTATTTTTCTAGGTGTGAAAAATTAAAAAAAAGTTGGACTTGTGATTATTAAATTCCTGATAAATATGGTTGTTTGTGTGTTGTTTCAATTTCCTTTTGAATTGGTTCTGGTGCTTTAATACTAATTATGTATATGTGTTTGCTTATTTAACTTTGCAGTGCTGAGCATCTCCAAGAGTTTGCTAAATCAACTTGGCACCCATCTATTTTTGGCAAAACAGAAAAAATTGTGCTCCAACAGTTTGGCATTCAACTTAGCAAATTTTAGCAACTTGGCAAATTTCCCCCCTCCACGCGCATATTTGCGCGCTGAGCGCGAGCGCGCATCCGGCTTCATGTGCAAATTTAAGCGGGGCTCTTCGTTTCTTAACGAGACTCTTCGTTCGCTTAGCGGGCCTCTTCTTATTTTACCAAGTCCAAATGGCAAACTCTTGGAGAGAGTATTTTTTAACTTGCCATATATTTTAGCGAGTTGCCAAATCACGATATTTGCCAAGTGAATTTTAGCAAACTCTTGGAGATGCTCTAACAACTCTTGCGGCTTCTACGCTGCCCATCACCTGACGTTAATAGCAATGCGACTGCAACTTTTAATTTGAAACTCCCTAGCTATATATATATGTGTAAACTTCTGCTTCCGTGAATCCTGGAGCCAGGCCCTAGATATGACTCATTCACTTTTCAGTGTCAATTTATTGTTGTGTGTTAGTGGCTAAAGGCTCTGTTTCTTCCTTGTCTATATGCAAGAATTTCTTCCTTGTCTATGCAAGGATTTGAAGTGCCCAACGGAGCCCTCGTTCTTGATGTCCCAATCCATTGATGAGAGAGGGTATGTAATTACATTATGCTTATATATTAATCCTGTTGTTTGTATCATTATTATATTGATTTGTGAACCGTGTGCTGCAGTTGGTTAATTAGCTAGTATGTTGAATTGATGTTTTGCTTGTGAACTATGCACAAAAAGTTGAACTTTTTAATGATTCTCTTAACTATGGTGTGAAATGAGATATTGTGGTAGTGCACTGATTAGTAATACATGACTTATCAATGGTAGGTGTGTGTAATTATAATGTTTGGTAGCATTATAAAGAGACGTGGACTTGAATTAACACGTGTGTGATAAGGAACATCAGAGACACTTCTAAGAGAACTTCGACTCACTGGTTATGGCATAATTTTGGAGACTTTATTTTCCATCACCAAATTACATCTTGAACCAACTTTTTGGCATAGTTATGGCTTGGTGGCCTCACTGGGCACAGGCCCACCAACATGTTGGGCGGTCTAGCTGGGCTTGCTCCATTAACCCGCCGATCGAGCTAGAGTAGTCTCCTTCGCATAGATGATTAAGGTGTCGACGTGCATGTTTGCTGCCTTATCAATGATGACCCGCAGCTACTAGTCACCGCTTGCAGCACAGACGCCTGCTGCCTGTCACACTGCTTGACAACACATCACCGACGTTTAGATACACAATCTATGTTTAGTGACAACTTTGGTAATCACTAGTCTAGGAAAATGAAAATTATTTCTTCATAATTTCTTCATTTTTTGTTTTGAAGACAATTTTGTGCTCTAGATTCTCCCTTCATTTGCAAGAGAATGCATAATGTATCATGTGTGTCTTGCTAGGTGTCAAAAAATCATTGAAAATTTGTACTTTTCAAATTTTACACAACAAAATCAAGTTATTAATACAAATAAAGTTCAATTCAATGTAAAATGTGAACCAAATGTCATTTTTTAAACCTTCCCAACATAAACACGTGTTTGTTGGGACACCTCCCAATGACTCAGGTATTTTCCCAAAAACAAATGACTCCCATGCATGTCTTGCCACGTCCTTTAGGGGCTCATCAGCCACCATGGTACGAGAATCGACGACCACGCCACGTGCCCGATGGGTACTCCCGTGCAGCGACTTTGCTCCCAACCAACTACCACTATTTGTATGATGACGCTGCCCCATCCTTTACGGGCTCCCCATCTGCCACTATTTGCCCAATGCGCACTCCCCACTGATCATGCATGATGCTGTAGCATCCTTTAGGGGCTCATCAGCCATCATGATTTGAGAATTGATCGTGCAGCGCGCCAAAATTTTACACACCGACTGTCCACCTGACACCTGAGTTTCTGGCTTTCTGCAAAGAACAGCATTCAGTTGGTCTAGGTTATTGCAACACATCATTAGGTCAAGATAAATTCTCTTGCAGAAAGCCATGAACCAACTATCTGTGCTTGTTTTGTTGTCCCTATAGTCTCATCATGCAGTTGACCTATATGACGACACTGTTATTTTATCTTAACCGAAGCATAGTGCCAACAGCATGGTAAGAAAATCCCTGCAGCCATAGCCCAAACACCAGAGAGAGATTTCCAGCCTATCACAACATCATCTTGAAAGATTTCAGCAGCAGGTGAGCCACCAAATCATAGCAAAGTGTCTGTGACGACCAACACCGAGGGCTTGGATGATCAACTATATTCATTCATGCCATTATGATGCTGCCCCATCCATTTCAACACTAGCAAGCACTGATCATTCATGATGCTGCCCCATTGATCTAATTAAACAGTATCAAGTACTGATCATGCATACAATGTGTCTAGGATGATTGGAATGCAAGATTCTGAATCAGCTATTGTGGAGTATGGCTGTGTTAGAGAAGAGTACTCCAAAACAAATCTCCCTAAGTCAATATCTCAGTTTTATTATTGCTTTATCAATTGTCAGTCATTTGGAATGACCAATCATGCATCATGTGTGTATCTACAGAATGAGAGTGCTATAAATATCCAATACTTGTTCATGGTTAATAGGTATAGCCTGCGGACGAGAAGCAGCTGGATTCGTTTTATAAGTGAATAATGATATATGAATGCAGTTTGATATGTTCCACGAGCTATTATGTTTCTCTTATGTATGAGTAAGCGTGGGATCACATGGGCAGAAATGTGCAGAATTTGATTGCTGAAATATGTTGCATCTGATGTATATAAGACAATGGTGCATATTATAATTTTTTTTTGTTTCTATCAATCCACATCAGAGATGGTTGTTTGGAAAAATGGGTCTCTAATGATCGACATTAGAGACATGTGGTCGGTAAAACCCAGCTCTGATGACTCACGTCAGATACGGGTGTTGACAAAAGCCTGCTTGTAATAACATTCTGAATTGCTGTTATGCGAAGAGGGAGTCGCTCCCCCCTTGACCACCTCATGAGGCGAATCGGGGGAGCAGCTCGCCCCCTCCCTGGCCGCCGATGCCACTCTCCGGTGTGCGGTGCCAGCCGCCTACGGTGGGCCCTAATAAAAATGAGGCGCTGTCCGCATCTCCTCCCCCGGCCTTTCCCAAATCTTTTCCTCTTCTGCGCTGACTCTGGCACCCCCCTCTTCCCCTTCAGCCCTGGCGGCAACTGCCACATATGTTGCTCTCAGCGTGGCTCTTACTTCCTCCTGGAGGAGCACTATGACAAGGAGCAGACCAAGGCTACTGCCCAGCAGGCTCTCGTTGCCACCGGCGTTTCTTGCTACGCTACTCCTCCGGCAGATCCCGGTGACAGCGGTTCTAGCTTTGGCGTCAACCCATCAGCTGCACGTTCTTCGGCGGTTGGTCAAGGCGCGTCTCCACGACACGATTAGAGGAAGGGTTGTGGGCAGGGCTGCGGTTGTGGCAGTTTCTAGTCCCCCGGTGGTTCCAGCACTAGCTCTTCCCCAGCGCCCTGTGCTCCTGTAGGCTAGGTGCCCGGCTAGCCTCAACCCATGGACCGACATGGTCCAAGCATGGCAATGCCATTCTGGGTTCACACGCAATCACGAGCCGGAGGAATCAATGTTGGAGAGGTGAATGATGAAGAGGGGATTTTCCTCCATGTCCACCATGATCGCGGCAAGCAACGGAGGCAGGGAAGGATGAGCGGCGATTGGCGACGGAGATGGAGGACAAAGAAAGGCAGGGGAAGATAATCTGCACTAGCTTACTGATACCATGAAGAGAGTTTGAGCCAACAACATTTCATTTTGATCTCTGTGAAGTATATGTAGTGTTACAGAATGCGCTCATGGAGGCCACGACAAGTAGTTGTGGGCGACATCGTGGCCTCCTCACATGTACACTAAACACTAACTGATGCTAGTCTAAGCCAGTTGCACTACTAGTCTACTACACAAATGATTTTAAAGGTCGATGCCCAAACTTAATGGAGACGGGCACAAAATTCAACCGCCTCCTAAAATACTAGACTATTAATAGAGGCTGTTATTTTCATTTATTGAGATGGTCAAGTTTGCCTGTCACGTAAAATCGATTAACGAAGGTCGTTTTGAGACAACCGCCTCCAAAAATGGTATATTTTCAGAGGCGATCATATTACGGTGCTCGCCTCCATAAATCTATTTTCGGAGGCGGGCACGATGTGAGGCCCACCTATGTTAATACAAGCAAGGCTCAACACACCATGCACGGCCCAATAAGCCCGTTAGCTAGGTTCCATTTATATAAGCGTCACTTAGGGTTCAGAAGTCTATCATCACCCGGCCACTCTCTCTCTTTCCTCTCAGAAGACCGTGGCGGCAGCTCTCATCTCCCTCTCTCGCTCCCTCCATCCAAGCGCTCTCTCCCTCCCTCCATCCACTCTCTCCCGGTGGAGATGTGCCCGCCCGGCAGAGGGCCTGGTGGCGGCGAGGGCCCGAAGAAGATGTTGGAATTTATATGGGCTTGACCCAATAACCAATTGGAAAATTCCTAATAAGTCTCAAAGGCCCATTCATATGAGCAAGGGGGGATGTGGGAACTCTTAGTACCACCTTGCTTGTTGAAGTGGAGGTAGCCATACTTAAATATGGAAGTCCTCTCCACTTTCTCAAGTCTAGTGTGAGGAGAAACAAAAGGCCAGACTCGCTCGCTCGCCTCGCCGGGCTGGGCGAGGTGAAGGGCGCACGACACCTACGTGAATGGTCCGCCGAAATCCGGCTCCTCGCCTTGCGGGAGCGCGGTCTCCTTTTGTAGTTTTAGTTTTTGGTTTCTTGGCCTTCGTGTTGCAGAGTTCTAAACGGTTACAAATTAAGAGACCTAAAACGACTTAGATCGTGATCGCGACACGAGGTCGGTTGGATAGGACTATATAAGCAACCTAGCGGCCACGCCAAAACGTATCTAATTCACCTAGAGTTTTTGCGTCTTCTCGTTGTTGTGCTGCCGCCGTAGCTACTCCAGTCCGATCGCTTGCGTGCACCTGCGACCGAACGAGCAGGTCTCCGGAACCCTCGTCTTTGCGATCCTACACCAGGAGAAGACGAATAAGGTTTTTGGGAAGCGCTATCCGCGCGACTGCTCTCAACTTTCACAATGGGTCGTCTTCCATCCAAATCAGGCGACGCTACATCCCGGCGTATTCGTCATCAACTGCATCGAGCTCTTCCTCCACCTCTCATTGATGACTTCGACAACGACTTCAACATCGACGACTTCGATGTCGATCTCGTTCCATTATCATCTCCATCTGCATCACCAACGACTACAGCTACAGTCGATAGGTATAATTCTCGTGATCTAATCTTGTCGTTTATACTATCCAATATACCGATCTGTCATGCTAGTATGCTATACATAATCTAGTTCATCTGTTTTACATGATTTATATTCTGTTTTTAATCTAGAAATTACCTAATTACTTAACAGAAGATGCTCTCGCGTGCCCCCCCCATTGGAGACCTCGGTCTCGCAGCTGTTGGCAGCGTGCAGGCGGCGAGGGCCCATGCATGCCCGTGGCGGCGGCCATCTCCTACGCAACTCTAGGCATCAGTGGCAGCGGTGGATTTAGCGCATTGGGGGGCGGCACAAATCTCCTTCCTGGCGCGGGGCTCCCACGGCAGTGGTGTGGGCTTCATCGTACCACGGCGGCAGGCTCCCTATCTCCCTCGTGCATAGGTCCGCTAGATCTGGCTTGGCGGGCTCTACCACGGCAGCGGTGCAGGCTCCACCATGGCGACCTCCCTCCCACCCTCCACCATGGCGGCGGGCTCCGTATCTCCCTCATGTTTAGGTCCGCCAGATGCAGGGCAAATCCTACTCGGTGGCCGCCTAGATCCAGTGGAAGCGACAACAGTGGGCTCGATTGGGCCCGACAATGGTCTTCATTGGGCTCGCTAGATTTTTGTATTTTTTAAATCGATTAACGGAGGCGGACAGTTTAAGGAGCCCACCTCCGTCAATCGATTAACCATGGCAGACAAATGCAACCGCCTCCAAAGGTCTGAGATTAACCGTGACCTTTGATCGGAGTCGGTTGCAATGCCCGCCTCCATAAATAAAAACGTCTGCCTCCAAATAGGATTCTGTAGTAGTGATTGTGTACAAGTCTTTGACACAATCCCCGACTAGATGACCCAAAGACAATCTCGGCGAGGCTTCACCCCACAGGAAAGAGTAGAGGAAGAAGAGTTGTGCATAGAGAACAACCCTGGTCTACAGCACGACACCACAACCTTGGATAGGCAGCAGTCCAAGCGGACAAAAGGGGGACAGACGCAGGAACTACAAGTACCCAGAATACATCTTGGGTAGTAACAAAGGTCGGGAAAGTAGGGGATCCTATGGAGCTACAAACGGCTAGAGCCTCGTTCCAGATCGAACGTAATTGGGGTGCTAGTCAGAGAGCATAGGGTCGTTATTTCATAAGAGGTGCATACGTACAGCTATATGTTCCTGAACGTAATTGAGATTCTTTCGCTTTCGCTCTTTGAGGAGTGAGATTTCCATTTTTCTTTTTGGGATGGAGGGAGCAGATTATATGACAATTTTTGGATATAATAATACGCTTAGTCGAGGGAGTTCATGGGCCTGCCTGCTGGTGAGCACGTACACCAAGCATTGTTGAGCTTCGACGGAGTTCATGGCCTGCCTGCCGGTGAGCACACAAAGCGTTGTCGAGCTGCTGCCTGATGGATTGAGTGTGGAAACGACCGTACCGGAGAGGGCATGCAAAGGGGTCGAAGATTGATGGCGAGTTTGCATGGCGTTGGAACGAAGCCAATGCAATCGACAGAAAGCTATCAAGCAGCATGCAGATGCAGTTGCACGTGGCAGGGAAACCCAAAGAGTCCCGTCGTGCTGGTGGGTTCATTTTCTAGGGGCCAGGCTGCAACGCACGACGTCCCGGTTTTTTAAACAGAAAAGAGGCCGGCCCGAGGACGAATTGGAAGAAAGTCCAGAGAAAAGTTGTATACCTGGTTAGTTTGTTATAGATAGAGAGATTAGTTTGTTAGAGATAGAGATAGAGGGTAACTAGCTCTCATCTATATATATACCTTTAACTTACCTCCTATAAGAGCATAGCGTGTTGTTTGTTAGCAATCCGGCTTGACCAATCTTAGTGTGTGCATTCAACAATCAACATGATGAAGAAGGTTTTGGGCATCGTTCTCTTTCTCCTCCTGGCCGTCGGTGGTGCTGAGTGCCGACGCCATCGTGACCACCGCCGGCGACATGGCCAGATGCTCTTTGCATTCGGGGACTCCTTTGTGGACGCCGGCAACCTTGCGCCGACGTCGGAGAAGAGCGCGGCGTCTCGTCAGTGGTTCTACCCCTACGGCAGCTCAGACTCTGCTCATCACAATAATCCAACCGGCCGCTTCTCCGATGGACTCGTCCAATCTGATTTCCTAGGTACGTACGAAATCCATGCATCTCGATCTTGCAGCTAGCACGCCATGCAAGCATATGCAGATTGCAGATCCATCTCTATCTGCCATTGATGTCGTCATCATTGATTGGTTGTTCGTTGATCGTGCAGCTAGGATGCTAGGTTTCGACGAGTCTCCTCCGGCGCACAGGCTCCAGCAGTCGAAGAACGACGTGGACGCATCCGGCGTCAACTTTGCAACGGCCGGAGCCGGCGCGTACGATATGCTGTCAAGGCAGATTGATCAGCTGAGCAGGCTTGTGACGCGCGGAACCATCGAGGACCGGGACCTCGACGACTCGGTTGCACTCATCGCCTTCAGTGGCGCCCGCGACTATGCAGGCGTCACTATATCCACCAGCTCCGACCAGGTGACGACCACACCATCTATATACACGTATAGATACATAGTATAATACCTGTGATTTTATATTAATGCTTGCACTGCATTTGCCAGATAATGGCCTTGAGCGACAAGGTGACCGACGCCATCGCTGACGGCGTGGGGAGGCTACTGGACCTAGGCGTGTCCAAGGTCATGGTCAATTCGCTGCCTCCCCTGGGCTGCACGCCGTTCATGAGCCAGATGTTCAGCTACAGCAGCTGCGACCCCGCCGCCAACAGGGCCAGCGACATGCACAACAAGGCCCTCAGCAAGAAGCTGGATCAATTCGACGACGTCCTCGTGCTCGACATCAACTCAATCTTTAGTGACCTTGCCAGGGGCAACTACATGGCGTGCTGCACCGGCACCGACGAACGGAAAGGCGGCTATTGTGGACGCGAGGACGCCACGGGCACCCCTCAGTACACCCTATGCTCCAACCTGCAGGATTTCTTTTACTGGGACTACATGCACCCTACACAGGCTGGCTGGAACGCCGTCATGGACCGCCTCCAGGGATCCATCCATGATTTCTTAAGCAACTAGTTTCGTCACTAGATTCGATTTGACGATCGAGATGTTAGGTATTATTGGTCTCTTTGTTACCTTAAAGTTATTAGATTGAATCAGTTGATTCTGATACATCATTATATTTTTTATATATACTATATATGAGTCATCCGGTCTGTCCTTTATTAGTTTTATTAGTGCACAGTTTATGTTCACCTACCAGCAGTTCTCGCTTCCTTCTTTCTTGCTTATATAAGAAAATAACTTGTGATACTTACTAGTCCGGAGATTAGGTAAGCTGATCTTTTATATCCGAAAAAAAGTGTTTAGTATGTATCTGTGACCTAAATATATATAAGCAATGACAACTTTGCCTTTGATCATTATTGCACTTCGAATAACTAGCAAACATTGTCCCTGTGTTGTCAGTTGCTCCTCTCTCCTGTTGTCTCCTCTGTCTCTTAGTCCGTTCATGGTAATTATTTGATGGATGGTGAAACGATCTTTTGCAACTAATTAAATCAAGCCCACACAGCCAGATACAGCTTATTTGTAGACGACATGCCCCCCTCCCAAATAAATATTTGCATTGTATTGCTTCTGGTACTATAAATATTTAAATCTTCTAATTAAACGTGTGCTGGTACATCTGTAGTGTAGGTTTCCTCATCAAGATCCTAGAAGGTAGCAGAAGTTAAACAATTAGTAAAGCTATACAAGTTTTAGAGACTTATGTTGCCTATAATGTCTTGCATGTCACTATTATACACACTTTTCGACACAATATGTGGCTCAAGGATTGACTATATATGGTCCTCAATATCTTGTACCGCTAACCTCTTTAAACAGCTCACACAAAGAGTTGAAGTGACGACGACTCAGAATTCTGAGAAATAAGTTTGCAAAGAAGCATTAGTAATAATTTATAATTTAGTATATTATACCAGTCACATCTCGAACAAGGGGACAAACAAACCCAAGCACTATATATTTTCAGAAATAAATTGATTGGCAACCCAGAGCTCTGATACTTATATCCCGTTCAGCTGTACACAAACCTATCTCCGTTTCTCATGATGTAGCATTCGATGTGTGCACCACATATGTATCCAACTCTCAAGTGCCTTTTGGGCAATAAAGTCGCCAATTGACCATAGATTAGGTATAATATATGCAGATAGAAATACATATACAACATGACTATACATGAATAATTCTCCAAATCATAAGCATCATGGATCATGTTTTTCATGACTCTTCATATATATACAACATGACTTGCAACAAACAGAACTGAAAATAAACACTAGCTATACGTATACATACATATATGCAGCTGAGGCATCCTAACGAACGAACGATTTAAACCTTATTCCTACATGACTTGATCAAATCGATTAGGCACTTGCCATCTATATTCATTGTTCAACTCTTTGATGAAAAGAAAATATGAAAAAACCAAAAAAAAGCTCTACCCTTCCATCTCTTGGTAGAAGATGGGAAAACGCCTTTCTCTCTATAAGTACAGTGCGTTCTGAGGTTGTGAAGTGGGAGAGGGGATGATTGAGGTTTTGAATAAGACGACCTTTGTGTTTTGGATTTGGATCTTTTTTGTATTTCAAAATAGTGAAAAAGTCAAATAATAGGTGTTAAGCTTTTTATCATTCTGGTATATACATACATAAAGTTGTCATTTTAAATTTTGGGACAAAGGAGTAAAGAGCACAATAACTAAATAGGTTTTGGGATTGGGGCGCATTTGACCTAGATAATTAGCTCAGTCCCCATGACCCACGTGTGATTATCAATTAGCATACTCCGTGCTTCTACTAGTTTAAAAAAATGCAATCAAATAGTATTATGAGCCATGATTCTACTAGTTAAAAAAAACGGTTTCTAGTGACACCCTCGTTGTGGTGCACAAAGAGCAAGTGGAAAAGCGAAGTGTGGGTTGGGTCCGCCACTGGTGAGCGGTGCTCAGAAAGGAAAGCAGAAGGCCAGGGAGCGGTGCTGGGAAAGGAGACCTGGAGAGATATGTGGCCACACACATCAATAGATGGAGCATAATAAATCTTCGAGTGGCATGACCTGATGTCTTGAGATATATGTCCCGTTGCAACGCGCGGACATATTTTGCTAGCACGTACTAAGGTCTGACTAAAACACAATGAGAGAGGAGACCGGAATGCCACCCTACATCCCTGCCCCTTCTGGGCTTTTGTTCTTGATCAAGATTCAAAGGCAAAGTAAGACTTAAAAATTATCTACTTTCAATTTTCTATTAATCTGAGTATTTAAATTGGTTTCAGTTTGTGGTTCTTACCTTCTTCATTATTTGTTCGGATTCTAGGGTTAGGCTATTTGATTCTTTCTCTGATATTTGAAAATTGATATCAGTGGAAGCAACTAAAATTTAAATATTCTTGTGGATGCTAGAAATTAAAAACATGGAAAGGTCTTCCCTCAACACACGGAAAAAGGTAATGCTAAAATGTTTCAATCGGAATGCTTCGATAAGTTCAGAAATTGGCTTGAACATAGTTAGTGATAATGTGGTTCATCGCTTCATGAACATGGAAGGAAAAGGACGTAGATTTGATCCATAATAGGTATGCATCTATTTTCCTTTTTTCAGTGAACTTTGTTTGCATAAAACTGAATGGTTTGTTCTTTTTTTCATTAATAAGTCACAAAGAGAATCTTGTGGCTGAGGATTGCACTTTGTCAATGTCGACAATCTTTAATAGTTTGCATCCTCTAACTATATATTTTGGTAAGTGCTAAGCACTATTGTTGATATACATCGCTATTAATTGATATGTATCTAATAAGTAATTGCTATGAAATAAGCCGACATGGCCACATATCATGCAAGCTAGGCAGATAAATCTGGTCCATTCATGCCGTCAACAATCTGCAAAGATAGAGTCCAACATATGAAAGCAAACGGAAATCGAGCACCATACGCACGCAAAAACTGGCTCATAACAGGCCTGTCACGAAGACTCGATCTGCACACCAAGACTAACCGAAAGCAACCAAAGACGGCTGTGCTCGAAGATTTAGCCTGCATGCAAAGTCCACCAAATGCCAAGATCCGGCTAGGATGCAACAAAATCCATCAAGCTCTCTCGGCCCTGCTGGATAAGCAAACCGCTCAGCTGAGTTCAAGCTTTGTTTTAGCATAGTGTATATATAGGGGGGTAACAAAATGGTAAGAATTTTAAAAAACAAAAGATGGCAAGAACATTAATTATTGCTACTGCTACTGCTAGCATGAAAACTCTGTTGAATGGGAAGGCTAGCACGAGTATCTGATGCAATGCAATGCAATGCAAGGGGCCTAGCTAAGGCCATCCTCTATATATGAACTATGTCTTTTGTGTTATACTAGCAAACTTTTCCGTGTGTTGTACAGAATCCATTTCGTGTGGGAATTGAACTCCATATCATTATTATTGAACACGACTTGTTCATCAAGCGCCAACTAAGATTTTGTATCGATCCATTCTCTCTCTCATTTGGTGGTTGAATCGAGTCATTGGTATGCTAGCTCAGACGACACATTGCTTTTTATGATGTAATCTATAGTAATATAAACTATAAATACAGAAACAAAATAAAACCAGAGAAATAGAACGTTCAGCCAACCAGCCGAGAGGCCACCATATGCCCTCGCCACATCAGTGATCTGTGCTTCTCGAGTGCTCCACCACCACCACCTAGTACGTATCAAAATAGGTCCACTTCAAATCAATCCAAACAGTCATCAGTCAAGCACCATCGCTTATCGGCTTCCGTCTCCTTCACTCTATCCCACAGACTGACAGCCATCTTCCTCCTTGCGCAGAAAACCAGCACCAAGTAGTAGCCTTTTTCGATTATTCATGATTCCTCCAAAACTGTGCAACAGATTAAGGTAAAAAAATCTGTGCAACAGAGCTACCTTTGATGGCATGGGCGGCGCCCCCAGTCCCCCTCACCTCGCAAGAGAGTGCGAAGGCTAACTAGTACCCTTGTAATTCAATTTGTGATGAGTGATCGTTAATGTGATTCACGATCTAGGTTGAGTGTGTGACCTAACCATGGCGTGAGTTGAGTTGTACGACATGTCTCTTGGCTTGTGGTGTGCAGGTGTAGAGCTCGGAGGCGGTGGTCGACGGCGAGGTGAAGGTCAAGGAGGACGTGCCGTGCCGATGGACCGGAGCAGTGAAGGATGGACATGAGGCTTAGAACGAGAGATCAGGAGACCGGGTGGCTAGCCGCGATGGCTGACACCTGGGGACATTGACAAGCGCAAGTGTATATGGAGGTGATCGTGTTGACCGAGTCAAGACGACTGGCGAGCGGGTCGAGCGGGAAGGCTCAGGAGGACTCGGCGTCCGAGCGGTTGAGGACAAGGTGGCACGTGTCGGCAGGGGATGCGCAGGAGTGCGTTATTCGCGGCTGGTTTGATGGTTGATCTGTAAAAACCATCAGTGGGACGGTTTCCGAGTTTGGGCCTTGGTTTGGTGGTTAAGCTACAAAAACTATCGGAGGTGAGTTTACGGGTTTGGGCCTCAAAATCCGGGCGGAGGTTCCGAGGAGGGACGAACGACACTTGGCGGTATTGAAGAGTTCGCGTCGAGGCGAAGCTATCTCATGAGAGGTGCAGTGGCCGTCAGATCAAGGTTACACCGAGTCGGACCATTACGTCCCTTGGGCTAAGTGGTGTGACTCATTGTATCAAAGGGCAAAACTAGGAATGTATAATAGCCCTCTTAAATAGGATAAGGGAGCCCCCATCTCTCTCACCTCTTTCATTTTGTCATGAATCACTCCTTAGCTCTCCCTCACCTTAGGTTTCTTGTGAGAGAGGTCCACAAATTATGTGATTTGTGTAAGAACCAAGTTTTTGCTGCGGGAATGGTGGCCCTAACCACCTCGTGTCCTACGGGATTCGGTTTGTGACTTGTGTTCTTCGTGTTCTTTGCAAGTTCGTTTTCTCCCCTCTCGTTCTTGCTTCGATTCATCGTTTTGAGACCATTTCGATCCGTTCTTTTTGCGTTGGTTTGATCTATGACGTGAGTTAAGCCTTTTCACCGAAAGAAATCAATCAATTCCTCACGAGATCATAGATCGGGACAAATCATGGTCTAGGCATTCTTTTTTTGGTGTTTTTCGCCCCTCTTCGATTTCCCGTTGATTAGCTTTAAATTGAGCGATGATCTCTTAGTGGTAGCTCACCTATTGCCTTATGACCATGTGGTTCAAATTTGGTGGCAATTGGTTTTGATTAGCCGCACAGTGGACGGATTTTGGAAGAAGGCGATTTTCGGAGCTCTCTGTTCTTGCTGATTCGCGCTCTAACCCCGGACAGTCCGGCATTCGGGGTCGAGCACAGGTGAGCCGAACGCTCTGTTCAGCTCCGGGTGCAGACAGTCCGCCTATAATTCGCGGACAGACCACAGTTTATTTTTCAGCAGCGTATAGAATTAGTTCCGAACACTATGTTTCGTTTTCCATAGCTGGCGGACAATCCAGGTACTGTAGCAGATTGTCCGTAACTCCCTGTGGTGTGCTGTTTTGTTCGTTTCTTGCCCGTTCGGTCTCCGATTCGAGTTCCGTCTTTTGCGTTGGGTTTCTAGTGATCTAAGAAGCCTCTCTAGGTTCTCTTGGCTCTTGGTGGATTGTGTTTTTATGGCTTTTCTTTGTGTGTCCTTTGAGGGTTAATTTTGGGATAGTGGTCGAAAATATCGAAAGAAATTTGAGGCTCCTATTTACCCCTCCTCTGATCGCCGTTTCTGGTCCTTCAGAGAGATTAACATCTGGTGGGGCACATGCTATAGAAGTTGCAGCTTGTTGATGCCGATGCAGCGGCACTGTCTTGTCATTTTTCTGCTGCTGGTCAGCTCCATGTCCACCTCGTCTCTGGGCGTGGTTGAGAGAGGCAGGCGCAGGGTGAGGAAGATAGTCGGACAGAAGTATGAGTTGGCACGGACAAAAAAACAGTAGTATTCGTTTGATGGATGGAACACGGACAGATGAAAGGGGGATTGTGCGGACAGGACACGAACAGTGGACCATCAGGGAAAAAACGCAGAAGCTACTCGGATTAGATAGACGGATGAAGATAGGTGCAGTTTATGAAGAGAAAAAGTGGGTCGGAAGAAACACATCGCTTTTTAGTATTACTAGTAAATATGCCTGTGCGATGCAACAGGAGAAAAAACATCACATAAATTTATGAAAAATAAGAATATGGAATGTTATGTGTGTATTTATGTTTTACGTTTCTATGCAATTTAAGACCGTATTTATTTTATGATGACTACGACCTCCATTATATAAGTTAATATTTGATAATAATATGACAATATCCTTTTAAGCTTGTATCAAGTTAAAATACAACCTTCATAATTTTTCTCTCTCAGTGCATAAGCACATAAATATTTAGACGTAAATATATCATAACTTTAATTTCATACTATCCATATATTGCTACAGTTAAATATCAAGTATCATGACTTTTTTTAAAAAACCAAAAATTAGTAGTTCTAATATCTGATTAAAGTTAGCAAGGAGTTAGTTATTGGCATGTAGTGTGTTCACTGCTGAGTATGAGGCCTCTCTCGGATATATTTATTTAGACTGGATTAGACAATAAATTAATATATATATCAGTTTATTGGTTGATTAGTTGGACCATCAACTGATTTAGAATTTAATAAGAACATGTTTAATTGAAACGTCATCAACCGTAACTCGAGGAGTGAACATCTTTATTTCTCACGGAAAGGCTTGTTAATGATCGGGAGATCCATGTTGTATTTATTAAGTATTTATTTTTTATGTAAAAGAAAACCCACCTGAGTTGACAAATAAACTAAGAAAAAAATTAGACCAATCGTATAAGGTACTACAACACAGGATGACAGGAACTTGCAGAAAACAGCTATCAGAAAACATGCGGACTAAAAAACAGAAAAAGGTTGGGAAACAATAAACGGAATCGGCAACTGAGGAACGAAAATGAAACGGAGATTTTTAAAAACTTGAAACGTGCTGACAAAAAAGAAAGAACATATCATGGATACCATGCGTATGCATATGACACATAGTTAGTTGTGACTTGTGAGATTGGCACTTACCTTGCGAAAAGCAAATAATTAACAAATCTAAGTTGCTTCCTTAACATCAACAAATTAATCTTACCGCCGCTGGACTTCGACTCTAATACACGCGAGACATGATCGCAACATTGAGCGAGTTCGGTTCGTATACAACACGTGAGGCCTTAGTTTCCAAAAGAAACATAGAAGGAATCCGATCGGAACATCTTGTATTTGGATTAGGATTCCTGGTTATATTCTAGCTATATATATAAAACGTGAGAGCTATAGACAGACATGAAGAGAGACAATTTCCACATTCACGAAGTTAGTTAGGGAACGATGGACGAAAAAAAGAACCTGAAATTTTGCCTCTTTATTATTAGGTATTAGTATTAAGTAAAGATTAGTAACGATGGGTACTAAACAATGCTCTGATTCGAGCTTATGATCAGTTGAGCTATATACCTGACATTGTCCGCTTGGACACCCAACTGATCTGGACAAGTGTCAGATTAGATTACATCTGTTCTATTCATCGCTCTGCTCTGATCTAAGGATGATGTCCCTGTTTGTGCAAAAGGAATAGATTTTTGGCCTAGTAGCCGAAACACAGCGATAATGAACAGTCCCTAATCGATCGGTCGGTCGGTAGGATTCCAAAGTGGAAGGGACAAAGATGCTCAACTTATTTGCAGCAGGATGGGGATCAATTTATTAGGAGGAAGATTATGGTGCGGCTAGGGATGGATGATCATATGCATGCATGGGTCCATGGCATTCGTGGGCCTCTTGAAATCGGTGCTTAGCGGAGCCGAATTGGCACGCGATGGGGTTTAGGGGTGCGTTTGGTTTGAGAAACCACTCCATGTTATATAAGACAAACTCTAGCAAAGTCTGAGGGGCAAAAAAAAGCACCCCAATAGGGCTCTTATTCTCATCCTCAAAAGTAGTAGGCCACCAAATTCCCTCGCCCTCAAGCTCTTAGTTTTAGCGGCTATTGTGAAAGCATGTATATACATTCCCACATTTCTAGATTTTTCTAGATATTTTACCATTTGTGACAGCTAAAAGTAATTATTTTTTTAAAAAAAAAGAATTTAGAGATATTTTCAGGAGCTCCAAATATTTTATTTGGATTTGTCATATTCCAATCTATCTTTAGATTTTTTTAGAATTTTGTAAAAGCTTATATAAAGGCATTTTCTGCGGTTTAAAAAGTGTCTACCTGATTTTCTAATTATTTGGGTGGATTGGGTTGAACCTGTTTATGAAGGTGTCTGGTTTGGAGGCGAGTGAGTTGAGTTCATCCCTATAAGGGAATATCTTGTGGGTAGATGTGGGTCAACATTGTCCCTTTGAATCAAAGAAACCCAACGAACGAGGGGGGCCAAAAACGCACACCAGCACGGCTCTTATTCTCATCCTCAAATGTCGTGGGCCCTCAAATTCCCTCCCCCTCAAGCCCTCATTTTTAGCGGCTATTCTCAAAACATGTTTATACATCCCACATTTCTAGATGCTTTGTAGATTTTTTTTGAGGGAAAGATGCTTTGTAGATATTTCCCCATTTTCTAGACCTAAAAGTAATTTCAAAAGAATTGAGAGATATTTTATTGAGATCTAAATATTTTTAGTTGGATTTGTCATATTCCAATCTATCTTTAGATTTTGTTTTGGAAAATTTTAAAAGCTTAAAGACATTTTTCTGCAGTTTTTAAACCTTATCAAGTGTTTACCTGATTTTCTAATTGTGAGCTTGGAGTGGATTGAACCATTTTTGGAGGTGTTTGGTTTGGAGGCGAGTGAGTTGGGTTCATCCCTGTAAGAGAATATCCACAGGTCGCGAACCATTATATTGTGTGTGTCAACTTAGAGATTTAATTTTTTTAACCTAACAATATTATATATTGGTGAGAAATGATAACAGTGTATGATCCTAATGCACATCTGACATTTAATGCCAGAAAGTACCAGTTGTAAAATGATCCAATAATAAGTACAGAGTTGACCCTCCATAAACGACGTGGGATAAAGTGGACCATGGTTGCATGATGTATCCTCTTCATAATATTCATGTGTTTGAGAGAGGTCCAGCAGGCCCCATTTTCCATATTCATGCACGGTGGTCAATAAGGTCACTAATTAACCATTCAAAATTGATCAGACCTAAATCATCAAATAGCAACATATCGTTATTTTATTATAGTCGTCATGTTGTTCATGCACCTCCTCGTGTCATTTAGGTTTAGTCTAGCAAGGGTAAAGCTCGTCTTGCATGCATGTCATTTATAATAGGTGAACAACGGTTTGTTAAAATGATTTACATTGTACTTACATGATAAATGAATGACATATTTTTTGTACAACCGCAGCATTTTTGTTCCATAAGTTGCAAATATATATACGATCTCTTGGTTCGTTTTGGATGTGCATATCTATCACTTAGAAAGTCAGGAAGTTTTCACTTTGATGTATTGGAGGAAACCAAAACATCACAACAGCTTCCGTGCTGCATTGCTGCATAATGGCATATATATGGAGAGCAGGCGAATGCTCATTGATTCATCACTCGTGAGAGCACCATGGCGAGAAGGGTGCGAGCTTGCGACATTGTCGATTTTGTCTTTGGGTGTTCAGAGGGAATACTAATGTTGAGCTAGGTGATAGGGTGTTCAGCGGGACACAGGAAACTGCACGTTCTGGCCTGAACTGACAGCAAAGATTTTGGTTCAGGGGTGAAAGAACGCAGCGTGATTAAGTTGGTGAGCGGTGAGCCATTAGTGAGATGGAACTCAGAGAAATATGGAGAAAGATGAAGACGGTGAGCAACACATTTTGTTGATCGGATCTCGCCCGAAGCCGCTACTCGTTCTTCGGTGAGCCATTAATTAGAGGGAACTCAGAGAAATACGGAGCACGACGAAGATGGTGAGCGACGCATTTTCTTGATCAGCGCTCCGAAGCCACTACTTGTTCTTCTCTTCACCTTCTCTGGCTTCTCGTCTTCTCTAAGGCGTCGTGAATGTCAATGTTGATGATACTCTTACATTTGTTTCTCTTGTGGTGTTGTCAGGTAATTCAGGATGGAAGAATGGAAGAGTTTAACACTGACCGCTAAGTTGTTTGTTCACCTCCAATATCACAATAAATTATTGTTGTCGGGCCATACCTATCAACTATGGATGAGATATATATAGGGGGCAATCTTGGATATTTAAGCACTCTTTCTCTCATAATATCACAATAAATTATTGTTGCTGGGCCATACCTATCGACTATGGATGAGATATATATAGGGGCAGTCTTGGGTATTTAAGTACTCTTTCTCTCATAAGTGAAGTATGCACTTATAGTGAATGATTGGTTTATCATTCGAAATGGCTGATCAATATATGTAAAGTAATACATTATAAAAAAAAGTGGTTATAGGTTAATAAAACTGAGAGAATTGACTTGGAAAGTTATTTTTGTCTTGTTCTATCTCACTCCATAGCTCATACAAAGACGATCTATATACGTATGTGATTTCAATCATCCATAGTGCATTGCATGCATGATTAAACTAACTGGTGCAGCATGATGATGGCATGAATCCCATTGGGCGACTGACCCAGCCGCTTCTCAGTCTGCAGGCAAAGTATATGCTCTCTCGTTGAACTGTTCAACTTAGGGTGGGGACCCTCGGGAGCAGATTATCCTTCGTTTTAGTCCGTTAATGAGGAAACCTACAGGTGTAACAGCATGCTTAAAATATTTAGTATTTACCTACAGGTGTACCAGCACGTTTAGCAGTATGGATTGGAGGTGTACCGGCACGCTTAGTAGTATATATAGATTGGAGTGGTGTCACTACTACAGACACGGGCTTTAGTCCCGGTTCCAGAGCCGGGACTAAGAAATCAGGACTAAAGGTCCCAGCCTTTAGTCCCGGGTACACATAATCGGGACTAAAGCCCGTCCTCGGGTGAAAAAATAAATGAAATTATAGATGCCTCTCCTGTGGTGCGTGAGAATCGAACCCAGGACCTCTCACCTCGCATGTAGATTCCTTACCAACTCAACTGAACACAACATGTGACAAAGTCCTTTGCGCTCTTCCTTTTGATTTGACTCATGGGGGACCTTTAGTCCCGGGTCGGAGACCTTTAGTTCCGGTTCGTAACACGAACCGGGACTAAAAGGTCACCCTTTAGTCCCGGTTGGTAATACCAACCGGGAGTAAAAGTTGGAGGACCTTTAGTCCCAGTTCGTAATACCAACCGGGACTAAAAGATGACTTTTAGTTCCAGTTGGTGTTACGAACCGGAACTAAAAGTGGTCCGGCCGTTGGGCAGGGTACCAACCGGGACTAAAATCGTTTTTTGTCCCGGACATAAATTTCGTCGGGACTAATACCCATTTTGGATATTGACGAAAGGTCTGTTCTCTAGTAGTGTGCGGATGGCGTTGGGGGATCTTGTCTACAAATAAGTTGTATGTATTTGGCTGTGAGGGCTTGATTTAGTTGCAAAAGATCAGTTTCATCATCCAGCAAATAGTTTTTTTCTGAAAATTAAGAAATTACCATGAACAGGTTGTCAGCTGAGGAGTGTGGCAGAGGAGACAGAAAAGAAGAGCAATGGGCAACATATACGTGTGCTAGTTATTAATTATTAATAAATAATAGTGCATCAATGATCAAACGCTAAGCTGTCGTTGTTTATTTAATTAGCTTACATACTTACTGTTTTTTTCTGAATATAGTATTAGCTTAGCAGTCTCTCGATCAATTATTAATCTGCTACCAATCGCTTTCGTCAAAAAAAACTTTCGTACACGGCCACGCCCCCGCCAGATCGAATTCCTAATGTCGACCGTCCGCGCGCTCCATGCAACAGATAAAACCTGAATGGACATCGCACGTCCAGCGCCGCGGCTCTTGGCCTCGTCCTCCCTCTTCGACAACACGCAGGAGCAGATGTGTGTGCTTGCTCGCTCTTCATGAAGAGCGTCGTCAAGTTCGCGCAGGATGCCATCGTGCCGCCTGCCACGGCCATGGAGGGATTGGAGGCAGTGGGCGAGAGGAACGTGACCGTCTAGAGCCACAGCGACGGCGACTACCAGCCATTCCAAGACTACGTAAGTTCGTTATCTAATTCATCGTTCAAAATTTGGAGCTGATAGCACAAATACGGAAAAGTGGAGGGTTCCAGGTGAAAAAGCAAAGAAATATAAACAGCAAATGATTAGTAAAAGTTGATCTCAAGATTCACATAGACTTTAGGGTTCCCAATACAAAGTGTTGTGTTATCTTCACGTCTTTTCCCAAATAATGCACTAATTGACTGAAACTTGTAAAATCAAAATCAAATCCAAAAATAATACTTCAAATTTTGTTAAGTTCCTTTCGACCAAATAGTGTAACCGTGTAATTACGTGTGAAATATAAATCCTGAAAAGCCTAAGGGCATGCATAACCCATAGACATATATATTCTAAAGTCTGTTAAATCCAAAGTTAGGAATAAAAATCTTCATGTGCGGACCAGAAGAGGCTCAATGTCAGGGACGTACTTGACCAGCAACAAATGCAAAATTGTTTAATGGTTTTAATTATTTTCTAAAAATGATCAAATCTTTCGCATTAGACGTGAACGAAAATTCATGGACCTGTGCAACGCACGAGCACATGTCTAGTTAATTAATATCTATTCTATACTATAAAGGGGCGAAAGAATTAAAAAATAACTGTCACCTAAAATTATCTTACCCACCTTAGATCTCCTTCCTTAAATGTACATCTAATGCATCTGATTGAGTGTTAAGTTGCGTTTAGTTCCCAAAAAATTTCACCCCAAAATGTCATATCGAATCTTGCGACACATGCATAGAGCATTAAATGTAAACAAAAAAACTAATTGTACAGTTTGGTTGGAAATCGCGAAACGAATGTTTTAAGCCTAATTAGTCTAGGATTAGCCATAACTGCTACAGTAACCGACATGTGCTACTGACGGATTAATTAGGCTTAATAGATTCGTCTCGTAATTTCCAGGCGAGCTGTGCAATTAGTTTTTTTATTAGTATCCGAAAACCCCTTCCGACATCCCCCGAAACATCCAATGTGATACCAAAAATTTTCATTTCGCGAACTAAACACCCCTTTATCTGTTGGCCTGAAGTATTTCCTTGATATCCTGACACATGAAACACGTGTTTTCCAAAAGAAACGATCACCTTTGGGCCCAATTTTTTTCACCGAAGGATTTTCTTACCCGCCTGCACGTACCCGCGACGCCGTGAACAGCCGCGCTTCCTCGCTCCCTGCCCATGAAAACTGTCGTGCACCCTCGCTCGCAAAAACTGATCCCTCGTTGAGTCGCGGGATCCTGGCGTCTAGACGCTGCTGTCATGGCGAGGTGACGACTGACGAGTGCTGCTGGCCAGGGAAAAGGACTGAGCGCCGCCGGTAGAGGAGCCGCGACCGTGTCGCCGTGACCAGGGAAGAGGGATGAGTGCCGCAGGTAGAGAGGAGCCGCATCCGTGCCGCCGTGCTGCCCGCGCCATCCGCGCTACGCCGCCCGGGCCACCGTGCCCTCGCTGTGCCACGCGGCGCTGCCGTGGCGAACACCAGATCCAGGTGTGCCTCCTCCTACCCTCTGTCATTTTCTACTCCATATCATCCCCTACTCAGCTTCTTACTGATGACAGACAGTTTCGCTCGACGCACGACCGTCGTTGCCCTCACCCGCCAGGATCTTGCGGCGTCCTCGCCATCATGTGGCCCTCGGCCGCCGTCGGCAACGTCATCGCCCTCGCCCGCCGTCATCACCGGACATGAATCTCTGTGGCGGATTCAACCACCTCTGCCGATTGAGCTAACCGCTGATGAGGGGAAAAGGTCTGAATCTCTATCTCTATGTCGACAATTAAGATTAAAGTTAGCATTTAATTTGTAGCTGTTGCAACTCGATTTTGCATCTTACTCAAAAGCATATTGTTAGTACGAATTTTGTGTCGAATTACTCTTGGCATTCTTGAACAAGGAATTGTTTGTGTTTTGCAGCATGCTTTAAAAGATAATAAAGCTGTGCAAGTTGATTGTACACACTGCATACATAACAAGGAAAGTAGGCTTTGTTAGGTGTCTAGGAAATTAGATTAATAAGGTAAGTGTGAAAAAAATTGGCATATTGTTTGGCTCTTGATCCTTGCACTAACCCATTGTCAGGATTTGTTCAGGCTACTGCTTAAACTCTGAAGAAACGAGGTAAACAGTCCTGCAGCTGTGCATTTTCAGCGTGCCCTGCAGCCCAACGGTAATGATTTAGCAGCCCTGTAGGTGTATTGATATCGTCTAGGTCATTATTATTTGGTCAGTCTGAATGCAAAGTTTTTTCATCATCGTTGTATGAATAAACTATTGGTACATTCGCCATGTGATTTTGCCTCCAATTGTATGGAAGTTACAACCGTATGGATCAAAGTTTGTGTAATGGAGCATAGATCTTTGGAAGTTTGCATCTCCCTGACTTTCTCTGCTTAGTTACAATTTGTTGGTCAGTGGGCACATCTTTCTGTGTCCAAATAACAAATTAACTGATGTAATCCATACCATTCATAGCTGTAACTGATTTTATCTCAAAAAAGACGGGTTACACTACCAAATCCAGTAGTAAAATGTTACGTTACTAATCTTTCTATAACAAAGTGCACTTGAGCTTTACCCATCATTATTTTTCCTCTGGCCTCTGTGATGCAGCAACACACTTGTCAAATATCTGCTTAATCAGTTGGAATTTATGGTTTTCACAGGACAAACTAATTGTTTCTCAAGACGGAGGAAGAAGAAGAAGCCAGGAAGGAGGAGGCTGCAAGACTTGCTTTTGATACTGAGACATGTGGTCGAGGTGGCACTATTATGGTGTTCAAGAGGTGGCAATTCTACATTTTCTTACGTGTATTGAAAGATCTACTTGAGTGAAAGGATGGACAACTGCATACATGATGGATGGACAACTGCTCCTTTTTCAGAAAAAGAAATAAAAGAGGCTGTCTTTAGTTCATATGCTGAGGGAGCTCCAAGGCTAGATGGGCTCTCCTTCATGTTTTATCAAAAATTTTGGGATATAATTAAAGATGACCTAGTAGCTTTGTTTGATGACTTTTACAAAGGTGATTTAGATCTTTGTAGATTAAATTTTGCTCTAGTAACTCTAATTCCTAAGATAGAGGATGCCACTAATATGAAACATTTTAGGCCTATAAGCTTGCTTAACTATAGTTTCAAAATTTTCTCTAAATTGCTAACTAATAGATTAGGCCCTATTTCCCAGAGAATTGTGAATGATAGCCAGTCAGCTTTTATCAAAGGCAGATATATACTAGAGAGTGTAGTGGTTGCTCATGAGTTGGTGCATAGTCTAAACAAAAGTGGGGAGAAAGGGGTAGTCTTAAAACTAGACTTCGAAAAAGCCTATGATAGGGTAAGCTGGCAGTACTTATTTGATATGTAAAGATAGGAATTTTGATCCTCTTTGGATAAAATGGATCCAAATGATAGTAGTAGGAGGCTCCTTAGGTATTTTAGTAAATGGAGAGGAGAGCTCCTTTTTTAAACCTGGCAAAGGATTAAGACAATGAGACCATCTCTCCCCTTTACTTTTCAATTTAGTAGGGGATGGGCTTGCTAGAATGATTTCCAGGTCTATAGATAGAGGGCTAGTCCATGGTGTGCTTGGAGATTTTAGGAAAGGGGGGATTGTATCTCTGCAGTATGCAGATGATACAATTCTGTTTTCAAAAGCTGAGGACTCAGCTCTTGAGAACCTTAAATGTTGCTTAATGTTGTATGAGCAACTCTGGGATGAGAGTTAATTTTAATAAAAGTGAGCTTGTTCCAGTTAATTTGAAGAAGAAGAGACCCTCAGGTTTGCAAAAAAAAATCCTGCCCTATAGGTTCCTTTCCTTTGAAATATCGCATTTTGACACTTTGTCTAGAGATGATATTAAACCTCTAGTAGATAAAATACTTAAAAGTATGGCTGGTTGGAGAGGGAAATTGCTATCTCTTGCTACTAGAGCAATGCTTATTCAGACCTGCCTTGCTAGTATTCCTGTTTATTTACATTCCTTTATTAAGTTTCCAAAATGGGCTATCAAGTTGTTAAATACACATATGGGTAATTGCCTATGGAATGATTCAGTAGATAATCATAAGTACCATTTAGCTAATTGGGAATTGGTCTCCATGAGCAAGGAATTTGGAGGTTTAGGAATCCCTAGTTTGAGAGATCTCAATATTAGTTTTAAAAGGTATAATTCAGATAGAAACAAGCTCTGGAAAGAGCTTATAGACTTTAAATGTGACACCAAGAAGCCTAACATTTTTCAGTCTAGAACTGTTGGGGCTTCCAACTTTTTTAAGGGCTTCATTTGGGCTGTCCAAGCAGCTAGGATGGGATACAAATGGAAAATAGGAAATGGTAGAAAACTTAGATTATGGGAGGACAATTGGCTTGGCTCCTCTAGCCTAGCAATTCAATTCTGGCCCCTCTATAGAATTTTAAATGAGAAGAATAAAACTGTAGCTGAACTTTGGGATGGACAGAAACTTAAATGCACCTTTAGAAGGAATGTTAGTGAGGAACTTTATCAGGACTGGCTAGATGTGGTACAGCTTGTCTCCACAATTAACCTAAATAATGATGAAGATGAGATGATTTGGGTTTTTAACTCTGCTGGCATTTACTCTTCACAATCTCTTTATAAGGTGGTCAATTTCAGAGGTATTAAAACTGTGCATGTTCCTGCTCTTTGGCATATTAAGATTCCTCCCAGAGTCCATTTCTTTCTTTGTCAATTGATGAATAATAAGTGTTTAACTAGAGATAATCTGGCCAAAAGAAAGAAAGTAGAGGATCCTAGTTGCCTTTTTTGCTCTGAACTAGAATCTGTGCAACACCTCTTTTTTGGCTGTGTGGTTGCCACTCAATGCTGGAAGATCATCTCCGATATTATTGGCACCACGGATGGGTTAGACTTATCTGTTATAGGTCAGTTCTGGTTAAGAAATAAAAGACATTGCATTTTAAATATAGTTACTTCTGCTACCTTTTGGAGTATTTGGAAACTCAAGAATAAGATTCTGTTTCAGAATGTTAGTTGGAGAACTTCTCTACAGGATAGCTGGGCTCTTGCAAAACTGGGAGATCCTGTGTCCCCCGGAGAAGAAGGATCTGATGAAACAAATTGTGAAGAAAATCAAGGAGGTCCCCAAGATGACTTTCTGCTTACCAGAAGCTGGCGCCTGAAGTATCCATGAAGTGATCTGACCAGTGATGTGCGGTCATTTTGATGAGGCTGTTAAGGATCCACAAGCACAGCGGTTTTTGGCTCTTATTTGGCTGGTTTTCATAGAGGTTTTTGTTTTTCATCAGTAGAATGGGTATGGATGTGTCTGTGAGTGGAGGTGTATTACTCCAGTTTCCAGATGTTCTATCAGTTTCCAGCGGTTGTTGTAATATTTTTGGCCTCCTCCACCGGTGGGTGTGAGATGTGGGATTGAGACTAAAAATGTGCTGTAAACAGACCTATGGTCTTTTTGCTATATAATTGGAAGACCGGGGCTTGTTTGGCCCTCGAACTCTAAAAAATGATGGATGGACAATATGAGATTTTTTTGCATAGGTCGTGTGCTTATTTGAAAATGAAATGATGATAGTTTCCTCTAAATAGATGCTATCTTCAGTTTTTTTTTTGATAAGTCGACGGAAGGGGAGAGAATACCCAACCTGGCCATTTTCATTCATTCATTGGCCTCCCAAAGCCTGATAAATCAAGGTACATTTAGTTTTGCGCAGGGCGCTTACAAAGGTACATTTGCTATCTTCAGTTGAAGCATTGACGAAATTGGTTTTAATCAGTGCATTCACTTGAAAGTGTTGAAGAAGCTTTGGTTAAGTTAGAAATTTGGTTTCAACAATACATGTTTCCAGTTCCAACTCTGGTTAGGAGGATCCAAAGGCTGAATACTCCGATCTTGAAATGATAAGAAGACAGAAGAAAGAAGCTGAGTTTCTTGAGGCATCCTTTCGAGCAAAAGCAGAATGTCTGGAGGTGAGCCTTTTGGCTTTATTTATTTACTTCAGTACCTCTTAGCCACACATGTTACTTTTAAGAAAGGATAGCCATGCATTAGTCCAAATCTTTGATCTCACTATATTGGGAAGAGTTCCTTTTATGGATTTCCAGTGCACTCAACCTATCATGCCGTCATGGGCAGTCCACCTTGATACTGCCAGGTGAATATTTACAAGGATTAATGTTGGTTTCAGCTTATGTTTTTGTCTTCCGGTCAAAAGCTAGAAGGTGGAACAGACAGCTACATTTTGAAATTGGATTTCATGAAGCAAATACTGCATTTGTATTAGAGGTCATGAAAAGCAACTTTTGCTGGCTTCTATGGTATCTATTTTATTTATTTTCTGGTGTACAGGATGCGCCGTCGACCATGGCTCTCAACGAAAAATAAATGTAACATCCATGACACTATTGTCATGCTCCGCAGCCAACTAGGTGAGGTAGGAAAAGGATTGAAATCTTGAAGAAAAAGTTGCGCTGCAGCTTGGTCGGAACCTATATGGTAACAGCCCTATTCTGCTCTTTCCCCAATGACTGTAGGTATGCAGATGTTGTTACTCGTAGGAAATTTTGATGCGTACCATACGGTTAATGGTAGTTCTCGTGGAATAAAGTTATCCTTTTAGTTGTGGGTTGGATTTTGATATAAAATGTAAATATGGTGTTGGTGCTTAGCATACTATCTGCATTCTTGTTATCTCTTATATGGATTCTCGAATGTGTATTATTATTTCTTAAAATTTTTACTGTAATTTCTCCTTTATGAATGAACTTTTTGTGGACACGTGCGTGCCGCACGTGCCTGGCCACTAGTAATAGTAAGTATCATAAACATGTAGTTATTTTCTCAATTTGTTTAAAAAAAGGAAGCGAACTGCTGGTAAACATAAAATCTACAGTAACCACAAATCAAACTTGGTGACTCATCATGTGTATATAGTATTATAATATCGGAAGGACACAGACACAAGAACCGTACGATAACAGTAATTTTAGCTAACAAAGAGGCTAATAATACCTTGATCAACTAATAAAAACACATCTCAATCGACTACGCCTATAAATAAATAGTCCACTTAAATATATATAAACTACTAGCAAATACTTAGTTGCGTAAGAAATCCTGGATGGATCCCTGAAGGCGGTCCATGACGGCATTCCAGCCGGCCTGCGTGGGGTGCATATAGTCCCAATAGAAGAAATCCTGCGGGTTAGAGCATAGGGTGTACTGAGGTGTACCCCTGGCGTCCTCGCGTCCACAATAGCCGCCATTCCGTTCGTCAGTGCCGGTGCAGCACGACATGTAGTTGCCCCTAGCAAGGTCACTAAAGATTGAGTTGATGTCGAGCACGAGGACGTCGTCGTCGAGTTCATCCAGCTTCTTGTTGAGAGCCTCGTTGTGCATGTCGCTGGCCCTGTTTGCGGCAGGGTCGCAGGTGCCCTGGCTGAACATCTGGCTCATGAACGGCGCGCAGCCCAGGGGAGGCAGCGAGTTGACCATGACCTTGGACACGCCTAGGTCCAGTAGCCCCCTCACGCCGTCAGCGATGGCGTCGGTCACCTTGTCGCTCAAGGCCATTACCTAGCATCACTACAGGAAACTGGCTCTTTGCCGACTGCAATTTTCTTTGCCAACTGTTTTTTTCGACACTCGGCAAAGAGGTCCTTTTGCCAACTGGAATTTCCTGCAGTCGGCAAAGTAGGATTTGCCGACTGCCAGACAGTTGGCAAAGCCATGTCTTTGCCGACTGCCAGGCAATTGGCAAAGAATTGCAGTCGGCAAAGGCATGCCATGGTTGACGCCATCCACACCGTCACCTTTGCCGACTACCACTCCGTCAGCAGTCGGCAAAGTTGCAGGCTTTGCCGACTGCCATCCTCCCTGGCAGTCGGCAAAGGCTCTTTGCCAACTGCCACTGATGGCAGTCGGCAAAGAAATAATTTTTTTTTGATTTTCGATCCCAGTTTTTTGTGTTGCCTTGCTACAGTAAGTACATGATATATTCCAAGATTGGGGTCATTTTGATTTATTTTACTATATTCCATTGATTTTTGTTGTTTCTTTGATTTTTTCCGGCAGCTCTAGATTTGAACTGCAGGTACATGAAATAATGGAATCTGGCAATTTAGAAAATGATATTCATGATGTTTGGAGCATGTTGAGGCCGTGTGCGGGGCCTCGCGTGAAATTTCGACCGTGTTGGTGTCGGAACACGCCGAGGCACGCGCGTGAAAAGTGTTTTTAAATTTTATAAAATCGAAACGGAGTCCGAAAATGACGAAACTTGACGACGTGTCTTGCCATCGCATGCGGAGGCTGTGGTAAAAATTTGAGAAAGTTTCGAGCAAGTGGCGACGTCGGGTGGCTAAAACCTGGACTAACGTCGGGTGGCTAACTTGCTATCACATGTGAAGATTGTGAGTGGAGCAGGTCAAGCACGCCATATCAATGGCATCCAGGGCCTCCTGATTAAGGAGTACTACCCTGGCCTTGTCAAGCACGCCAATTGATTAAGGTGCCCACCAAGTGGTCCCACTTCTACCTCGTCGAGGAGGGTGGCGAGACCATCGCGGTAAAGATAAAGAGGGAGTTTTGGGTGAGTCTTTCATCGCACCGCATTGCTAAATAGTACGCATTCGTCGAACTTCTTGCAAAAAGGAAATGGTACATGATGTGTCTGTGTGCAGGACTTCTTCACGTGCGAGGAGGGTAAAGCGGCCCAGGCGGCGCGAGTGCAGGAGGCGGTCTGCAAAGATCGTCTCAAGGACCTGTACCATGAGGCGCGCATACAGGCCATCCGCGACTTCCATGCCAACGTGCTTGGAGAGAACATCAAGAAGCCCCAAATCCGCCAGAGAATGAACTCGAGGGAGGCCGACCTCACCCAAGCGCAATACGAGCAGGTAATTAAGTATGACAACATTCGTTCAGATTCCTTCAGTGAAACATTACACTAATCTTCTCGCATGTCAAATACTTGATGTCATGCAGGTGTGTCCGTCGTGGTGTGACAACCACAGGGAATGCTGGACGAAGATTGTGCGCATGTGGCGCACGGATGAGGCGTACGCGAGGCGCGCCGACCGTCAGGGCCGCCGCGCGCAGATGCGAGGGGTGTCACACCACCAAGGGAATCAGCCCCTCCCCCAGTTCGCGACAAGATGGGTATGCGTCCGTTCATGTCTCAATCCTTGCGCTCAATTGTCAATACTTGTAACCATGTTTGTGTTTTCAATGCAGACGCAGACGCACGGTGGGCAGGAAATCAACGAGTACACCGCGTACCTCCTCTCTCACAAGGGCAAGGCGACGGATCCGAACAATGTCTACAACTCGGAGGACGGGGCCGATGCGTACACCAACCCCACCGCCTACGAGAAGGCCACCGAGTACACCGTCGCGGCTCGCCAGCGCTACAGGGAGACGTTCGACCCCACCGCCGAGCCCCTGGACACAGAGCTCCTGCAGAGGTTGGGACCAGGGAAGCAGCACGGCCGCTACTACATGGCCCACAGCGCCCTCGACCTGTCCCAGGTTCCTACGCTGACCCAGGTTCGATCCACGCCCACGAGCTCCAGCGACATCCCCGTAGCGCCCCGGCGGCAGTCAGCGTCACAGGTAAGTGCCGTTTCGTTCGTCGTTCACTCGTTTCGCACCTGTACATACAATCAACACTGCGGATGTAATATTGCAGGTCCAGATGGAGGCCAAGATGGAGGAGAGGATCGCCACATTGCACGCGCAGATGATGGCGCAACAGATGGCTTACCAGCAAAGCCTGCAGCAGCACTACAACACTCAGATGCAGAACATGGCCAGCTTCTTCCAGTCCATGCAGACGTCCGGGGCGTCTACACCGCCTCCTCTTCCAATGTTCGCTCCACCGTCTCCTCCTCCAGAGTTTTTTCCTGTGCCTGCTCCTGTCGCTCCTGGAGGGACCCCGGTGAGTATATTGACTCTTGCTTTAACTTGTGCGTCCATGCTGCAGATACTAATGACATCACTTGGCGTTTAACTTGTGCGGGTACAGTCGGCGGGTTCAAACCCGTCTCCTGGAGGTCACCCTATCCACCGTATCCACCTCCGCGTGGCCCTCCTCCGACGTACTCGTGGCCGCCGGTGCGCGGAGGGTGGCAGTACGCGCAGGCGCCTCAGTTTGGTCTAAGGGGGTTTCCGTGGGATAACCCTGGGGGCGGAGCGGACGACGAGACCGGGGACGGCGCGACGAGCTAGGTACTTGTCGATTCTGTTATCATGTATCCACCGTATCGTCGAAGTTGTTGTCATGTATTTCTTTTCTTTGTTATGGACCTAGACTTGTTATGTTGAACTTCGTGTGATGGACGTCGACTTGTGGTGTTCGACGTGTTGGACTTCATGTGATGGTTGTAATGCACTTGTGTGGTTGTTATTGTGACATATATGTGAGATATATGTGATGTTGTGCGTTATTGTGATATATGTGGTGATGTTGGCGACAAATGTGATGAAATTGTGATATAAATGGTGCTACCGGTGCTTCTGGTGAAATTGGATTATAATTTATGATTTTGCAGGGTTTTGATGCGAGAAAACAGAAAACAAAAGCAAAAAAAATCCAGCTTTGCCAAGCTGGGCAAAAAAAACCCCGGACAGAGTCTTTGCCGACTGCAATGGGAGGCAGTCGGCAAAGAGGTCAAACCTTTACCGACTGCAACTCCGAAAGCAGTCGGCAAAGAACATTTCAAAAAAAAAATTCTTTCTTTGCCGACTGTAACTCCGAAAGCAGTCGGCAAAGAACATTTCAAAAAAATATTTTTTTTCTTTCTTTGCCGACTGTAACTCCGAAAGCAGTCGGCAAAGAACATTTCAAAAAATATTTTTTTCTTTCTTTGCCAACTGCAACTCCGAAAGCAGTCGGCAAAGAACATTTCAAAAAAAAATTCTCTTTCTTTGCCGACTGCCGAGCTGGCGGCCAGTTGGCAAACAATTTTTGAAAAAAAATTCTTTGCCGACTACCGATAAACCAGCAGTCGGCAAAGCCTGCCGTTAGGGCTGACGGCGCCACGTGGCTTTGCCGACTGCTGGCGTGGCAGTTGGCAAAGCCTTTGCCGACTGTGTGCCACGTGGCAGTCGGCAAATCCGCCTTTGCCGACCCAGGCTTTGCCGACTGCTCTTTGCCGACTGCCACGTGGCTTTACGGTCGGCAAAGCCTTTGCCGACTGGGTTTATGCCTTTGCCGACCAGGGCAAGCAGTCGGCAAAGAGGCGTTTTCCTGTAGTGCATATATTGCAGTGCAAGCGAGCATTAATATAATCACACAGGGGTATATGTATGAATATAAATATACAGATAGATGTTGTGGTCGTCACCTGGTCGGAGCTGGTGGTTACGGTGACGCTTGCATAGTCCCTGGCGCCGTTGAAGGCGATGAGTGCAACCGAGTGGTCGAGGTCCCGATCCTCGATGGTTCCGCGCGTCACCAGCCTGCTCAGCTGATCAATCTGCCTCGACAGCATATCGTACGCGCCGGCTCCGGCTGTTGCGAAGTTGACGCCAGATGCGTCCACGTCGTTCGTCGACAGCCTGTGCGCCGGAGGGGACTCGTCGAAGCCTAGGATCCTTGCTGATGCACGATCAGCGAACAGCCAATCAATGACGATATCCATGACAGATGGAGATGGAAAGAGATGCATGGATTACGTACGACGTACAGCCTGTGAGCATAGCTTGCATGGCGTGCTAGCTAAAAGATCGAGATGCATGGATTTCGTACGTACCTAGGAAATCAGATTGGACGAGTCCATCGGAGACGCGGCCGGTTGGGTTGTTGTGATGAGCAGAGTCTGAGCTGCCGTAGGGGTAGAACCACTGACGAGACGCCGCGCTATTCTCCGACCTCGGCGCAAGGTTGCCGGCATCCACGAAGGAGTCCCCGAATACAAACAGCATCTTGTCATCCTGGTGGCGGTGGTCAGGGTGGCGTCGGCAATGAGCACCACCGGCGGCCAGGAGGAGAAAGAGAACGATGCTCAAAACCTTCTTCATCATGTTGAATTCACACAACAGATCTACTGGCCCGGATTGCTATGCTAACAAATAAACAACGTATGCCGTATTGCCGTATGCACAGCCAATATTTATAGGAGGGAAATTAAAGGAGTTGGTTAGCGTCACGACTCATCGGCAGTATAGTCGATCAGCTCTATCTCTAACGACTCTTCTCTTCTCTGGACTCTCTTCCGCAACTCGTTGTCTATTTCTAACGACTCTTCTTCTCTGGACTCCCTTCCCCAACTCGTCTGTCTCTTCGTCCCTCTCTAGAGATTTGTCTATTTGGAACACACGGGTGGTGATCAGTGTCTCTATTTGATATCACTCGGGCAATCTGAGCGCACAAATTACACAAATGCATAATTGTAATGCTTAGGATTGGGTGTCCGTACGTCCGCACGACGCTTTCTGAGCCTGCACGCCACCGGCCCAATAGGCCTGCTTCCTATCTGCGTCTCCCCATCTCTCAAAATATCTCCTGCTCTCGTGCTCTCATATCACGTGCTGCTGCGCCATGCGCACACTGCTGTTGTCTTCCCTGCCACGCACTCCACCAGCGCCGCGCAGCCTCCGTTGCCGTGCCACGCTCCATCTCCCACCGCGCGCCGTGTGTGCCCCATCCCCCACACGCCGAGGTGCTGCCGGGGTGCTGCAGAGGTGCTGCCGACGCCACATTTCCCCACCAGAAGGTCGTGGCCACTGTCAACGTCGTGGCCGGTGCGACATGCGACCTCATCAAGGAGATGTTGCGATAAAAGTGCATATTGCAAGCGTATGTTTCAAATGTTTTAGAGGTATGTTGCAATAGTTTTTATGGACGTTCCAAAAATAGATCCGAGGATGTTGCACATGTTTCATATGTTGCAAGTGTTTCAGAGGCATGTTACAAGTGTTTCTTAGGCATATTACAAGTGTTTCATCTGTTCCAGACGTAAGTTCCAAGCGTTCTTATTTGGATGTTGTGTATATTTCACACATATGTGCAACAATATGTTCCAAATGTTTCAGTCTTACGTTGCAATAAGTGTTTTCAAGTTGTGAGTTGCAAGTGTTTTATTTCGATGTTGTATATATTTCATATATATGTTGTAAGTGTATGTTTCAGATATTTCATTTGTTTCATACATACGTTGCATTTAAGTATTTCATATTATACGTGTTTCATGTTGTTCGAGAGTTAGGGTCCAGAGAGTGATGGTGGAATGGCACGGGTACCGAGGAATGGGTCACGGCGAGCTCGGGGTTGTGGATGGCACGTGTGTGTCCTGTGCTCGGAGCCGCAGGGTGGGGTGTATGTGTGGGGCGAGGTGGACAAGCTCAAATCGAGGTGGACAGGACGGACTTGCGAGATGAATCATCTGAATACGCAAGCGATGCGATGGGGCGACGTGCACATGCCGGGTGGGAAAAAATCGACGGGCGGAGCAGGCTGCATGGGCGCCTGGATCACTGGACCTGGGATAGCGGTGTTACCTCGCTCTGCGTCGCATAGATCCCTTATTCCCTACCCAGCCCTGCACGGTAGGGATTCAGCGTACATAATAAGCCTAGCGTAGCCCACAAGGCCACAACATGGGACGCCCCACAGCTTAACAAAAAAGTCATCGGACCACGACATGAACATTAAACAGCAGCCTCTTTGGCCACCATGGGCTTCAATTCGTCACTGTCCAATCCAATTAACGAAATCTTGGCTCATCTATTCTACTCATCCAATCAATTAATAAAACTTGGCTCAACAGCGTCTCCAGTCCAGTCCAAGACCGGCCATCACCGACACAAAGAATCAGACAAGAATAAATGAATACAATTAATCCGCGGCCATGATACATGTAATCACGTTATAATATCATCGGCCCACAGCCGCATAGGCCGCATATCATCCAAGCTCCTCACCTTGTTCGTTTGAATTTATCAGCTCGGCCAGTGTTTTTTCTCTTATAATAAAACAGCATTAGCCGGCTTATCAGCCGCAGAAACTCCAAGCGTATCGTCAACAACCCAACCTAGGTTCACTTCCCTCAAAGATAGAGTCGAAAGGAAAACGACGCACCTAGCACCTAGACGCCCGGCACGAACGCGCATCCGGACGCCCCACGGGGCCATTCGATTGACCTACCAGGAACCATCCGATCCTGACCAAGCAACTTAGCGATTCGATACGAGCGTACCAATCCGAAGAAGTGTCCGCCCGCGCCCATCGCGGCGGCCTGTTCCCCCGCTACGCCGCCATCTACGTCGCGCCCCGTGTCCCCCACCACGCCCCATTCCCCACTGCACTGTTGTCCCTGTTCCCCCACCATGCCCCTTCCAAGAGCACAAAACACTTTCAAGTGCAACATCACAAAAAATGTAAACTGTGTAGTGCAACATTAGAATATAAATATTGTAACATCGTAAAACTATGGCCTCGTTCGGCTGAAATTATAAGCCGGCTGAAAAACACTGTTGGCTGATTTTTTGTGAGAGAAAAATACTGTTCTGGCTAAAAAAACAAGCTGAATAAGACGGATTATAAGTCAGATGAACATGGCCTATGTACTGCAACATTAAAAAAAATATGTATTACAATATCAGAAATTATGTAAAACTATGTGCTGCAGCACCTGGCGGAGGTGTGCGTGGCCAAGCGGAGGATCGCGCTGCGGACGTGGTGGAAGGAGCAGAGGTTCTGGGTGCTCAACGCCCTCACCGGTCAGCTCTTCGGCTGCATCAGCGCCGCCCAGGAGCTGCTCGCCGCGCGCGGCCTCGCGGTCACCATCGCCGTCACGTCCGGCAACGCCGCGCTGCTCACGCCGCTGGTCCGCGCGTGCCGCACGTCACCTTCGCCCCCTCCTGCGCGCTCCACCTCGCCATGTCGCACGCCCTCGGGGCCTCTGGCGCAGCCCGCCGACGAGGTGTTCGCGGTGGGCCCGCTGTCGGACGCCGGCGGCGTGGCCACGTCGTCGGGGGGCGACCGCGGTGGGAAGCCCGCGGTGGCCGCGTTCCCGGACGGCTCCACGGTGTACGTCAGCTTCGGGACGCAGCATGTGCTGTCGCCGGCGCAGGCTGCATTCGTGTGGGCTCGGCGGAGCTGCTGCGTTCGTGTGGGCTCTGCGGAGCTGTCGCCGGACACGCTGGCGCGGAGCTCGGCGGCATTCGTGTGGGCAGCGAGGACCGGAGAAGATGAGCGAGACCTCGCCCCGCACCCGCGCCTGCGGCCACCGCCGGAGCGTGCCCGCGCCGAAGGGGTGCCGCGCCAGGAGCCGGGGCTAGGGGCGGGCCCACATGTATTCAAGGGTATTCAATTGAATACCCAAAATTTTTGTCAAAAAATTTTATACATATAGTGTTTATACACATCTGTATATGAGAAAAAGAAAAATACACATCTGTATACGCAGTTTTCCCTCAATCCCTCTCATTTTCCCACCGATGGCCCAGTACAGCGGCCCATTTGGCCCAAAATTGCGCTTCCTCTAGTCTCCACGCGCAAGGAGCGTCGCTGTCTGTGGTTCGTCCCCGTCTCCCGGTCTCAGAGTCACAGCCTCACACTCACAGAGTCGGCGAACCCTAACTACAGCGTGCTGGTGCGGCGGTAGCGCCTGGCGGCGGCGGCGCGCGCACAGCCGCGCACGGCGCACAGGCAGGGGCGGAGCCGCGCAGGGCGCTGGCCGATGGCCGCAGGGGCAGGGCGCAGGCGCGCAGCACGGCCTGACGGCCGACTGAAGCCAGCACGGCTGCACGCCTGCACGGGCAGGTGGCCGGGTGCTCCTGATTGCCTGAAGCCACAAGCTGACAAGCATTGCCTGCTCACCTGCTGCCTGCCCACAAGCCAGCAGTCCAGCCAGGCCACTGAGTCCAGGCTGTCCAGCACGGCCAGGGGTCAGCCGGTCAGGGAACTGAGCACGGCAGGCGGCAGCACCAGCACTCCCTCCAGTGACCTGTGTTCTTTGACTTTCTTGACTTCTTGTAAGCAGTTTATCCCTAATCCCAAATCTCAATTCTTTGGAATAGCAATTTATCCCCATTCCCCCAAATTATTCAGTAATCAGTATAGTCTCTTGATTTAATTTTAGGTCTCAAATATGAAGAGAAAAAATAGTAACACCACAGATTTGAGGAGTTTCATAGAGCGGGCTGCTGCAAGAAAGAAGCAGTCACAACCTGAGGTTCAGCAAGAAGTAGAGGGAGTTATTCGCTCAACTAATAAAAGTTGTATGCAACTTGTTGTTTTTGAAGGGCAGAATGACAGTGGTACTGGTACAAGCGCAATTCCATCGGAACCAGAAGCAGTGACAGTTGAGCCTACAGTAATAGAAGAGGATGAAGCTGTACCCCTAAATGAATCAAATTCTAGTGACGAAGACACTGATGACATGTATCACATTCAGCGTGATCCTAGATTGAGGGTTCCTATCTCAACCTATGATGTGAATGATCAAGATTCAGTTAGAAGGGCATACATTGCATTGGGGCCATGTCGACCCAAAATGAAGCAAAATAATTTTCCGCAACATGAATGTGGAGGTATGCGTCGTTTCAACTGTAAATGGTTTAATGAATTCAAGTGGTTGGAGTATAGTGTTGAGAAAGATGCTGCATATTGCTTTGTTTGCTACTTGTTCAAAGATAGCAATAAATTTGCTGGTGGAGATGCATTTATAGATGAAGGGTGGAGAAATTGGAACTTGAAATCTAGACTCCATAGGCATGCTGGCGCTATCAATAGTGCTCATTCAGAAGCTCAAGAGAAATATACTTTGTTCATGAAGCCGGAATCATCAATTCGTGAGTCTATTGCCTCAAACACAACAGAATTCAAGGCTAAATATTTGGCTCGTTTGAAATGGTCCCTCCAGGTTGCAAGATTTCTTTTGCGTCAGGGATTAGCATTTCGTGGTCATGATGAGTCTTTGGATTCACTGAATAAAGGCAATTTTCGGGAACTTTTGTCATGGCTTGCTGGAAACTTTGAGGAAGTTAATCAGGTGGTTCTTGGAAATGCTCCACAAAATTGTCAGATGGTGGATCACAAGATTCAGAAAGAACTCATTGCATGTTGTGCTCAAGAAACAACCAGATTGGTCATGGAGGAACTTGGCGATGAGTGTTTTGCAATTCTTGCTGATGAGTCTAGTGATTCCTACCTAAAAGAGCAATTGGCACTTTGTTTACGTTTTGTCAACAAAAAAGGCCAGCCAGTTGAGCGGTTCCTTGGTCTTGTGAATGTGGAAGATACTACTTCATTGACTCTCAAAGAATCAATTCAGTCCTTGCTTCTTAAACATCAATTGCCATTATCCAAGATACGTGGTCAAGGCTATGATGGAGCTAGTAATATGAAGGGACATGCTAATGGCTTAAAGAAACTCATCATGGAAGACTCTCCTACTGCATATTATGTTCATTGCTTTGCTCATCAACTTCAATTGACACTTGTTGCCGTTGCTAAGGAGAACAATGATTGTAAGTGGTTCTTTGGCCAACTTGCATATTTGTTAAATACCCTTGGCATGTCTTGTAAGAAGATCCGTATGCTTCGCATAGCTCAAGCTGAGTATATGATTGAAGCATTGGAATTGGGTGAAATTGAAACAGGACAAGGTTTGAATCAAGAGATGGGCTTAGCAAGGCCAGGTGATACACGTTGGGGATCTCACTATAGGACAGTAATGCATGTCATGGCTTTGTATCCTTCAATCAAGAAAGTTCTCTGGCAGATTGGGAATGAGAATAGAGGGGCAGATGTTATAGGAGCTCAAACTATGTTGAAGGTATTTAAATCATTTGAGTTTGTTTTCCTGCTCCACTTGATGAATGAAATATTTGGGTACACAAATGACTTGTGCAATGCTTTGCAAAAGAGGGAGCAAGATATTGTAAATGCAATGGATCTTTTGGAGTTCACAAAGGTACAATTGGATGTTTTGAGGCTTGATTCTGGATGGACAGAATTCCTTGCAAAGGTCACTTCTTTTTGTGAGAAGCACAAAGTGAAAGTTGTTGACATGACCGCAATGTATAAGCCTATACAAAGATCAAAGCAATTCTTCAGAGGCCTCAATAACTATCACCGGTTTCATGCAGATATGTTTTTGGGTGTCCTTGATAGGCAGCTTCAAGAACTTAATAGCAGATTTGATGAGGTAAACACTGAGCTACTTAGATGCATGGCATCATTCAGTCCAGCTAATTCTTTTGCTGCTTTCAGTGTCCAAAACTTGGTGAAGCTTGCAAACTTCTATCCTCATGATTTTTCATTTGAAGAAAAGAACCAGCTTCCTTTTCAGCTAACTCACTATATTAATGATGTGAGGAATGATCAGAACTTCACAAATTTGAAAGGTCTCGCAGAGTTGTCCATGATGCTTGTTAAAAAGGACAGGGTTGATAGGTACAACATTGTTTACAAACTTCTCAAGTTGGTGCTTGTTCTCCCAGTTGCAACAGCCGGTGTTGAAAGGATCTTTTCAACCATGAACTATATCAAAAACAAGCTGAGAAATAAGATGGGGCAAGATTACTTGAACGATAGCTTGGTTACCTTCATTGAAAGGGAATTCTTCTTGCAAACAAAGGATGAGGACATCATCAACCGTTTTCAGAGCATGAAGGATCGAAAAGTAGTCTTATAATTTGTGAGTTTTATTGTCATAATGTCATTTGCTTGTCATTGTCATTTCTGTATGTTTCCACTATGCTTTATTCAACTATTGGTACCTTTTTATGTTCAATAAATTCTATTTATCCTTAGATTCTTGAATATGGAAAATCTGCTCTGTGCCTTTGTTCATGAACTATATATATACATATATTATGCACTTATGCAGTTTTAAATATATGGCACTATACATGCCGAATATGAGCCATTTGGCTGTCAATTTTTTTTGAGCCATTAGGTTGTTACAAAAAAAATTTTGAATACCTAGCCCTCAAATCCTGCGCCCGCCACTGGCCGGGGCGACGTGCGCGACCGGACCGAGGCCCGCCCTAGCCGCCAAGAGCATGGCCAATCCATCCTCCCCGTTCGAATTGGATCGCACCTTCTGTAATTAAACAATGCATCTAATAAGAAGTTAAAATACAGATGGAGGGACGGGACAGGAGAGATGAAAACAAGCTGTGACCACGAAACAATGCGTTCACCTGAATGAAGATCGAAATCTCTTTTCGTCAACATGTGAAGCCACAAGGTTGAGAGTTTACCAAGCGTGGGGAACAGACAGGAAGGAGCGGCAGCGAGGACGAAGAGTGTGAAGGTCCCCTGGACAGGGGAACCGGCAGCGAGGCCAAAAACTTCGAATAGTGCAAGTACAGTCGCTTTGATTCATTCGTTACTTTGAACATTACACAAATCCATACTCCGAAGAGCAGATGGTGACAAGTCTTATAGAGAGCACAAAGGACACAGAGGGGGGCATACAGATACAGACACGGTGTGAAACCACAGCAGCGACCACACGACATGGACTGGAAGCGCCGAGCGGACTGAATCATCAGCTTCAAGGATGAGTAAGTTCCTGCTGCATTCCTGCGGTCAGATTGGCGATGGTGGGCACATGCGGTCCTGCAGCCATTCACCATTCAATGTCTGAGTTGCAAGTGTTGAAAATATAGGGCGACAGAGGAGAAAGAGGAAGGGGAAATACGGCTCACCAAAGCAAATGCTGATCGTCTCCGGAGGGAGCGCCAGCCCGCACGCCACGGGCAAGTACATAAAGCGGACAGGGTCGATCGGCTTCGGGAGCACGGCGTTGACATCGCCGTGGATGATTGGGCAGAGGCACCGGAGTCTCTGCGCCCCAGCAACGGGCCCTGCCGCTCTGGCGTTCGCCAGGAACGCGGACAGGCCGTTGCAACAGCCGCACTGCGGCGTCGGAGGTGGCCCCGCGCGCCCCGTCAGAAACGTGCTGCAGGGCGCCAGCCCGGCGAGGGCGGTGACGCAGTTGACGATGGGCGCCGGCACCGGCACGGGTGGGGACGGCGGTGCGGGCAGGGTGGGCGCCGCGGACGAAGACCCGCCGCCTGGCGCGGCCAAGAACGGCCCCGGAACAATGTTGCAGAGATCGCAACAGTTGCAGGGCTCCGGCGTTGGCGCCGGTGGTGTGGGAGTTGGTACCGGTGGCGTCGGAACGAACGGGGTCGGGGTTGGTGGTGCCGGCGGCGCCGAGGTCGGCAGGTGTTGCTGGTGGCGATTGCGGCCGTGGTGGTGGCGCCACCGAAGGTTGTCCTCATCATAGGCCGCCGCAATGGCGGCGACGGCGAGCATCATGGCGACGACGAAGCGACCCTGCGACATGGCGAAGACGGAGGTGCTGAAGCTGCTGAGCCGCTGAGGTGTGAGCTGCTGAGTTGTGCCATGACTACGACTGTCGCGTTTTATAGGTGTGGCGGGATAGGAAGGCCGCGCGCGGGGGGCTGAAGCTGAACTGACACGAAAGAATCTGTTCCAGGGATCAAGAGGGTGATCGGGTGAAAGAATGCGAGCGTTAATCAGGCGAGGAATTGTTGGGGGTGAGCCGTGGAGGGAACTCAGGGAAGAGATGGAGGAAGACGAAGATTGTGACCTGAATCTGAAGCTGACAGAATGGCACTCTGAGGCGGGTGAAAGAATGCCTGCGCAAAGCTCGGTGGTGTGTACGGCGTTTGGGGGGCAGAGAATCGCGGGAGGAAGAAGAAGATGGAGACCATCTCTCGGCTCGGCTCGCCTGTGTTGAGCGCGTAGGGTCGGGTCGGCTCGCAGCAGTCAGCAGCCGCCGTTGCTCTCTTCGTCTTCAGGCTATCAGCGTGCGCGGCGCAGGCGCAGGCGCCTTTTGCCGTGCCGTGCCGTGCCAACACGTGGCAGCAACCGCCGCGGGCGTTTTCGTCGCCCGCAGGTCGGTGGGGCGTTGCGCTTCCCGCGCCTGCCGCCTCGCCTTTGCGTTGGCACTTGGCAGTTCCCCGGTGGGGGTAGGTGGCCCTATTTTTCCGCGGCCCACTTGCAGGTCGCAGCAATGGCGGTGGCCGCGCGAGCGTATGCCTGGCGCAGGCGCAGCAGCGGCCGGCCGCCGTGACGAGCAGCGGTATTTGGAGTCCAAAAGAGCACCTCTGACAACGGCATGTTCGGGCGGGAAGAGGCCCCTGTAGCGAGTTCGATGCTAACGACCGAATTTCACGGAACGTAGAGCTGAGTATTTTTTTATATAAGCTTTGAGCTGAGTAAATTTGGAGAGACATTACACAATCCGTTGGGGTCGTTTTTTTTCTCAATAATAACTATATTTATTTAGCTTTACAAAACGTTTTAGCTAATCTTTTGAACTTGCTCCAAAATAAGAGGCCTCGAATTGTCTTATACAACAGTATACAAGGTTCTGAAAACAAAATCAGCTGCATACACCACATGACACGACAACAAGGATACACAGTCAGGGGCCTCCGTTACAGGCATGCAGCGGATGCGGTGCTTGATGCGGCTGTAACACCGTGATCTTTTGCTGCTGGTTGGAGGCGCGATCACCTCCTCTGCTCCGCCATCCTCCTCCTCTTCTTCTTCATCATGCTCCTCCTCTGCTTCCAGCACCATCTTGCCGTCATTATTGCCTGCGTGCACAACCGGATGAACTAACTAAGAAACCTGTATTCATCAGAGGAAGAAAGACAACGCTAAGACACCACTAACCATGCTGCTGGTTAGCTCCCAACTCCGCCATCTTCAAGGGCAGCACGCGGCTCTGTTTCTGTACGTGTGCACTCACGCAGACGATCTGGACGCCGCCATCAGCAACCCCGCCGCCGCCGCCGCCGGCGTTCACGGCCTCCATCCACCGCGGCGGCGCGAAGAGCAGGGCAGGGTGGTAGTACGCAGACACGACGAGCTGTGAAGTAGTTGATCGCGTCCCCGATCGATTGGGGAAAAACCGTATTAGCACACAGGCTAACAAGAGCGAAAGGAAGACCCGACATGGTAATTGAAGGCCTAATAAGCTGTACAAACACACACGAATCAACGTACATGACATGGAAAGATGTCACAATTCAGAATGTGCTGCCCTGAAGCCTGGTTGACGAGCTCGAAGCTCTGATCCGGCAGGATTCTCTTCGCCCAGATGACCTCAGGATCGGATGGATCGGCAGGCTTGAAGACGAGACGGCTGCTCCGGACCTCCATTGCGACGCACAAGTGCCCGCCGTATCCGGCCACGTACACCTTGAACAATGGCGGCCGCCACGGCTGCGCCTCAACGCCGGCCATCTCTCTGTCTCTCTCACGGAGCTGGGTTGTGTTTGTGTCGTGTTCTGCGTGATCAGCCGCGCTCGCTTCGGAATGCCTGTGTTTATACGCACGGCACGGTTTTTATACGCACGGCACGGAATGCCGTGACTCGTGCGGGCTTCGGTTTTTATACGCATGGCACGGTTTGACTTCACCTGTTTACGCCGTGGCAACGGGCGGGTCGAGAGCGCACACCGCACAGCCCACGCCACGGGCCACGGGCTTTTGCGCCGCACGCCATCAGCCGTGGGAAATCCCATACTTGTCCAGCGTCAAGGGCTCAAGGTCGTGCCCGGTGCGGGGGCAAATCTGTCAATGTGATCCATCCACCTCTCCCTCTAGAATCTTCTGAATTTCGTTTTTCAGGAATACTCTGACCTGGTACAACTTGAGCACCTGATTCTACGCCCAGGCTTTACTGCATTAGTCCTAGCTGTCCAAGATGAAGAGAGAGATATAATCACACTAACAGAAGGCTGCCACACATGATTGAATCATTTCCCTAGTTTTATGTCTGAAAAACTGCCTTCTGTAACGCCTCTCCGTGAAGTTTAATCTAAATGCTAACCCCCTCCATCTCGAAAAAATGTAATTTGTATTCTCCAAGTCCAACAATTTCAAGTTTAATCAAATCAACATGAAAAATAATATTGTTTATAATACCAAATAAAACTCGTTGGTACAGAGCTCAAAATTTCGGCCGTGCTTCAAGAATTTCTAGTTCCATATGACATTGTCATAAGAAAACTAGAAAATTGTTAGAAAAAAACATGAACATTTGTTACAATAACAAAAGAATTGAAATCCTTAAACAAAGACATTAAAACATAGTGCCACTTAGTGGGGGCCTTTTGCAAGCCTATATGTAACGTATAATGAAATACTCCATCCATCCAAAAATAAAACTTTTCTTGAATTTTACTACATTTATCGAAAGTATTATCAATATCTGTATTTCTTAATATGTTTATAGAAAATATTATGAATATTCTGTTATTAATCTAATTCTGATATGTATTATGCATCATAAATATTAGTATATTTGTTTATACATTTGGTCAAAATAAAAAATACTGATGAACATTACAAATCGAGATGTACAGAATACCAGCCGAACAGGATGATAAGAAATAAAATTTTATAATAAATAATAATAAATCTTTACCTAATATTTAATTGTGAAAATTTCTGCACTTCTTTTTGTTTCCGCCTATAATTTGTGTCTGCCCGCTGTCCGTCCATGGTCATACGGAAACACATCGGTCCTCAGCAGACGTGCGCTGAGCTATCGACCTAGAACAGGCCAAGGCCCAAGGCCCAAGGCCCAGATCCTACTGCTAGCTTCACGCAATGACGCAAGGGCCAAGTGACAGGATGGTCATAGGACTAGGGCCCACTGCTCCTCTTCTTGGTTGCATTTAAACAGCAAAGAAATCGGATAAAAAAACTCAAGCTCACACATGCATGTCGTAGTACTACATGTATGCACAAAACTTAAAATTCCTTTTGACGAGGTCAAACTGAGTCAGGGTTTCAATTTTTAAAATCATCCGAAAACATTCAGGTGGTTCACCTTGAATTCGAGTGAGCTCGGATTCAACCAATTTTTTTAAAAAAAAATCAATTCATTTAAAATACTTCTCATTATAATGTTGACTTGATCAACTCTATCACACATGGTTCATTGCGAAAAGTTTTGAAGTTGTGAATTTTGTGGAAATGGACATTACGAAAGTCCCAGAAGCTAAGCAAGCGCTCCGTTTGATGGCCGCATGCACACGACACCGTCACCGACTCACCGTCGTGTCACCGTCAGGGCTGAGTTGGCATGAAGCTTTGCCGTCCGTTGATATAGAAAAAACAAAACAAAACAAAATGCATTACGTGGCCTAGGCTCCTCGTTGCGGTAGGATCTGAGCAGTGGCCCCTGGCTCTGCCTGGCCCCACGGGCAGCGACCGTGTCCGTGGTAGGAAGAACCGTCGCGCGGGCCGCGGGCGTCTTCAACGTCGTGTCGGTGGGCCGCATTCCCGTGGTTTGGGGTCCCGCGTGCAGCGGCTCAGTTCAGCGCGGTACGTGCGTGTCCGTCGCAGGCCGGTGGACATCGTTGCGCTTCCGTGGCACAGTACGTGGCCCCATTTGCAGGTTGCAACGGTACCGTGGAAGTGCTGAGGCGTGGCGCCTGACAACCGCGTGGCCCCTACAGGCAACGTTGGATCAATAGCCAAACCGTTCCAAACAGGTGTTTTGCAGTGATTCTAGTTTTATCTTAAGAAAAATTTGTGTTAGTAGCCAAATAGTCTCACCGATTCTTGCCAAGTGACTCTATTCTATTCTTATGTAGTGCCGATTCTTTCGAATCCTGATTTACTTACAGGCACGCTACTTGGCGAGGTGGTGTGGGCGTGTGGCTAGTCTAGTGATCAGTGGAAAGCATCTTTCTACTGCGTTTCTGCAGGGCCCCACATATTTCAGTGCAAAACTTCTTTTTTTCCCTCTTATTTTTCTGCAGGGTCCCACATATTTTGGTGCAAAATATTACTAGATTTAGCTAGTAATCGAACCTGGGTCTTAGAAGTTAGATCATCTCTAAGAGACTATCTATACGGCTCTTTATCTGAAAACTTAGAAAAAAAAAGTTGTTCAACGGGCTCTCTAAATTGCTTTATATCTTTTCCGTTCTTTGAAACCATCCTTCTCGCTCTTCAATTTCAGAGAGGTTATGCAATATCCTACCTAATTATAAGGTTAGAGATTTTGGTGAAAACAATTCCCTCCAACAAACTCTTTAATTCGATCTCCAAATATAGACATCATCTATTTTTTTTATTTCTCGCTAGTCAAAGATGGAGAACGAAAATAGCTCCGTAGAGTGCGCACAAGATGTAGAAATCCAAATATAGACATCCTCTATTTTGGATTTCTTGCTAGCTAAAGATGGAGAGAACGAGAATTGCTCCGTAGAGTGTGCACAAGATATAGAAAAAGTTTTTGGAAGATACAAAAGAAATATAAAGCAGTTTGTACTCAAATGACTCTTCAAAGGACGATTTAGAGAGCAAATTTTAGAAAGACTCTTGGAGATGCTCTAAATGCAATATATGGTAGTTTTCTCATTATTATTTTCAAACAAGAAAATTTATGATAAGTTACTAGAGTATAGAGAATAAAAAAATGGAGAGTTTTTTTGGAGACACAAGAGATATACAAAGAGAATATTCATTGAAGGACTATTTAAATTGAGAGGTAAAAACTAAATAGTCATGAACTCATGATGTATAGTCAGGGGGGAGGGGGCAGAGCTTTAGTGTTATCCATTGTAAGCCACCCCTAGAGTGCCGCTAAGGCACTACGTAAACGACGTTCTCTATCTTAATATAAAGACTTGCAAGCCTTTTGCCCGTTCGAGGAAAAAAAGATAAAAATTAAGGTTTTTATAGTCTCTTCATCAACTGACTATTTAAGACTATCTTCAACAGCGAAGACGCAAACACGATACTCATTCCACGGTTTAGGTCATGCACAGTAAAAGAGTGGAATACCCAAACCTTGGCTTCTCCAACAGCCTACCCAACAGCGAACCCAAAAACCGAGCAGATCCCGCCGAGCGCCCCTGTCCACGCCTCCCTTCCCCGCTGAGCTCGCCGGCACCCCCGTTCGCGGGCCCACCTGGCCGAGCGCCCGCCCTGCCGGCGCCGCTGTCTCGCCTCGCCGTCGTCGTCCGCAGGCCGCCAGACCTCCTCCGCGCGCTCCCGCTGTCGGCGGACCTCCTCGACTCGCTCTTCCTCTCCTCCCTCCGCCCAGTTGGTCGCTCCACCCGGAGATTTGCATCGTGGAGAGAGGCGATGCTTATTTGCCTTCTCGTTTGCCTGCTACCCAAAATGGGTGCTCTGTTCGCGTCGCCTGTTGGAGCGTGTTTCTCTCCGCTAAAACACTGTAGAGAACACATTTTGCGTTTTGTGTCGCGTTTTGCCAACTCTGTTGGAGACCATCTAAGTAGGCTTCAAGACGAGGCGGCGGCGGGAAACTGCTTACACACACATCTGCTGATTTCCGGCGTAGTACAACTTCATCGGTGGTGGCGGCAGCCATCATCACCTGCTGCTGCTGAACACAAGGTGTGTGAGAGCAAAAAGGAAAGATGCAACGGAATGCATAAGTCATTTGAAGCAACAGAATGCACTTGCTGAGTTGCCTGATATTGGTTACATACTGCGCGCCCGGGACGCCTTTGTTTATTTAGGTGCCACTGCCAAGTGCCAACCTGGAGGTTCTAGAAGCAGTTAACTTTTGGGGACCCTGCCCTCCGTCAATCCGTTGACGCGGAGGAAGAGAATGGCCAGCGCCCGGCGTGGCGGAAGGAAAGAAAAGAGAAAGGTGGACCCACAGAATGGCCGATCGGGCGGATGTCGGTGCCCCGCACCGGCACCGCCTTGAGCCCTTGCACGGATTCACGCTGGATGGCTACGATCTCGATCCCTGCAACCGATCCACGGCGTAAAAGGAGCAACCGTGCGTATAAGAACACGAGTCACCACACGACACGAGCCATCTCTCCAAGCGCGGCTGATCACAGCAGAAAACGCAGCCCAACTCCCGAACTTCGTGATCAACACACAGAGAGATGGCCAACGTCGTTCAAACCCCTGGCGTTGATGCGCCACCACTGCTGGCGAAGGCGTTCAAGGTGTACGTGCCCGGGGCCGGGTACGAGCAGCTGTGTGTCGGTATGTCAATGGAGGTCCGGAGCAGCCGTCTCGTGTTCAAGCCTGCCGATCCATTCAATCCTGAGGTCATCTGGGCGAAGAGGAGGATCCTGCCGGATCACAGCTTCGAGCTCGTCAACCAGGCTTCAGGACAGCGCGTACTGAATTGTGACATCTTTCCACGCCATGTACGTACGTTCATTCGCGTGTGTTTGTACGGCTTATTAGGCCTTCAATTACTTCACCATGTCGGGTCTTGTTAGCGCCGTAAACATGTACGTATATGCTAATAAGGTTTTTTTCCCCTTTCGATCGATCAACTAATTCACAGCTCGTCGTGTCTGCGTACTACCACCCTGCCCTGCTCTTCGCGCCGGCGCGGTGGATGGAGGCTGAGAACGCCGGCGGCGGCGGGGTTGCTGATGGCGGCGTCCGGATCGTCTGCGTCAGCGCCCACGTACAGAAGCAAAACCCTCTGCTGCCCTTGAAGATAGCGGAGTGGGGAGCTAACCAGCAGCATGGTCAGTTTAATTTGCTTTTATGTGTACGTCTTATGAGCGTTCTCTTTCGTTCCTCTGATTAATACAGTACAGTACAGTACAATAAAGGTTTTTTCTTAGTTAGTATTATTCGATCTTGTGCACGCAGGCAATAACAACGGCCAAATGGCGACGCTCGCCGGCGATGAGGTGAGGTTCCGGCAGTTGGTCCATGTCCATCACGTTATATTTGTCAGTCTCAAAACTGAGTTTCGAGGAGTTCACGCTGGTTCTGTTCTGTCTCTGTATATGCAGGTGGTTATGGAAGCAGAGGACGAGCATGATGCGGCGAGCGAAGAAGAAGAGGAGGTGACCGCGTCTGCACCCAGAGGCAAAAGATCACTGTGTTGTTACAGTCGCATCAAGCACCGCATCCGCCGCCTCTTTGCATGCCTGTAACTGTAACCGGCTAGTAGGTTACATTACAATCGAGGCAAGCAGAGATTCGGCCCCCTGACTGTATATCCTTGCTGTCGTGTCATGTGGTGTGGATTTTGTTCCAGAACCTTCTATAATATAGTACTGTTGTATAAGACAATTCGAGACCTTTTCTTTTAGAGCAACTCCAAGTCTTGTAATAAAGCTAAATATATAGTTATTTGTTGAGTGAAAAAAAAAATCCCGACTCCAATAGATTGTGTAAATGAATCATCAGCGAACAATAGATGATGATTGTTTTCTGCTGTGTGATTAACCGCGCGCTCTTGGGAAACGACTTGTGTTGTGTGGTGACTCGTGGTTTCTATAGGCACGGTTGCACCTTTTACGCCGTTATACGTGGTTTCAGCGGGCGGACCGAGACTGTAGGTTCTACTCTTTCTCTTCTCTCTTTGCTATACGTACTTTGCGTACGGAGTACTAATTTGCTGGGGCAACCGACATCCGTCCGATCGGCCATGCTCTTCCTCTGTGAAATGCACTCATCTCCTCGTTCTGCCGTGAGCAGAAATTAAATGGAGGCTCAAGGTGTCGTTTTCGCGGTTGATGACTTGGCATTATTTTTGTAAAATTCCTCTTTTTTTGTGACTACTCCGTATTTTTGTAATTGCTCTGAGCAACCGTCGCGCGGGCCGCGGGCGTCTTCAACGTCGCCGCACGCAGGTCGGTAGGGCATGGAGTGGGGTCCCACGTGCAGCGGTTCAGCGCGGTACGCGACTACGCATACGTCCCTCGCAGGTCGGTGGACATCGTGGCGCTTCCGTGGCTCGCCCTATGCAGGCGTGGCTGTGGCCGTCCGTCACCGTCCTCTCACTTCTTCTTAAGTAAACTCCACTCTAATAAAACCAGATGACTGTTTAAATTACACCCTTCCCCTTCTAGGTCCGAAGTAGTTTTAAGGCGATTTCGCTCCATTTAAGCTAGCTAAAAAAACCGTTGAAATATCTGATAAATTTTTTAAACCACTAAAAGTGTCTCTAAACTTCTAGAAAATTATGAGAAAAATATTTAAAGATAGGCCAGGTGTACAATGAAATTTTGACATATTTTTATTTAATAATACCAATTAAACCATACTATTGTTATATTGTCAGATGAAATAGAATATTTCTAAGCCCGTGTTTAGGATTCATATAATATAATATAATCAGTTAAAATAAAGCATTTCTGTGTGCATGGTAGGACCATACGGCCGTAATTGTACGCGTAAAGGTTGACGCACTATGGAAGCTTCTAGAGGCCCCCCGATAGCTCTCAACGTGATTTGGCTGAGACATATCATCAGCCAACCAAGAGCAAGAGGTGAGGACGGATATTGGCCGCCGCGGAGTCCGCTTCCCCGCCTCCTGCTGATCATCTGGGCTGACGATGCAATGAGCCAGTGACGCGGGTGGATGTGGAAGGCACTGAAGCAGGTTCGCCGTAGCCGCCTCCGTCACGGCGTCGCCCTTTCGCGCGACCCGTCCCGCCGCCGGCTCACCGGCGACGCTTTGCCTCGCCTCGCCGCGCCGCCGCGGACCCCGTCCACTAATCCGTCGCCTCCGGTAACCGGTCACCAACGAACCTTGCCGCCCAATCGCCGCCTCCGCGGCTCCACTCACAGCGGTCGGCAGAACAAGGTCGGGGGGAGAAAGCAAAACCCTAACTCCGGCGGAGCTGCGGCGACGGACGGCCGGCTGCGCGGGTGGTGGAGCGATCTTTCTTATACAATTGTATATACGTATGTAGAATAGAGAAGTACTAGTATATAATCTATTATATCAATCGACGGGAATAGAATGCTGAAGTTAACCGCATAACATTATTATTATTGTTACATCACATTCACATCGCATCAAGAATGTACAGGAATCGGGAGGGCACATCCCTCGCTCGATTCGATTCGAACCGCTTCAGAGGCAGGGGAGAATACAACGGAGACGGCCGTACCACCATGACCTCGTGTTGTGTGTGGATGCAGTCGCGGTGGCCGCATCATCCTCCCCAGCTCCAGCTCCAGCTCCGGCATAATCCTCGTCGCTCGCCGCGCCGTCGTCGTCATTCTCCGCTTTCACCACCGCCGCCACCACCTGCATACAAAATTTTTAAACTAGCACCCTCGAATCCCAAATCCACTCAACTAATAAAGGCACTACCTCCCTAGTAGTATATAAAGAAAGAAAAAGAACCTCATCGCCGGCCTGCGCCCCCATCTCGATATTACCTGCGCCCCACAAGATTAACAATTAATAATATGCACGCTGATGGATTTCCAAACAACCATTAATTGTCATAATCTCATTATAAAAAGAGACAACTCCAGTAACCTTGCTGGCCGTGGCTCCACGGGGCGATCTTGAGCGCTAAATAATGACTGCGCATGACACTCACGCAGACGACGTCGACGCCACCATCAGCGAACCCGCCGCCAGCAGCTGCAACTCCCTCCACCCACCGCGCTGGAGCACGCAGCAGACGTGGATGGAAGTGGGCAGTATCCACGAGCTGGTTGGTGGTCGATGTCGATCCAAACCATTACACACGCACATGGTAACAATCTTTGCAAAATACGTAAGAGAAGGCTCGACAAGGTCGTTTGAAGATCTAATTAAAAAAAAAGAAAGACTTACGATGGTTGGGAGGATGTGAGCGTTCATGATGCTGATTCCCCACTCCCTATTCACGAGCTCGAAGCTGTTGTCCGAAACAAAATTCTTCTCCCAACGTTGCTCAGGATCAGCTGGGTTCGCAGCTCTCAAGACGAGGCAGCTGCAGGATGGCACTAGTGCCACACACCACTGCGGGTTCCCGGGGACGTACACCTTCAGCGCCGCCGCCCGCTGTGCTGCTTCAACGGCAGCAGCCATCATCTCTCGATCTCTCCGTGGGCTATGTTTTTCTTTTGGGGAACCCTCCGGCGATCTGCTCGTGTGGTGGATCGTGCGAGACGCTACTATATATACAGCGACGCCCAACGCGGCTGCTGCGCATTGCGTTTGCTTGCACCTGACCTCGATACTCGGGTGGACAAAAGGCACCTTTACTCTCACTCTCTCTGTGCTCAATTTTTTAATGAAATTAAATTTAGTAGTAGTAGTAGTATTAAATTTGCCGAACGCCATCGCCTTCGGAAATCCCCTACTTATCCAGTGTGAATGTGAATCCAGTGTGAAGGGCTCAATGCCCCGTCCGGAGCGGGGGGCAAATCAGTCACTGTGAACCGCCAATACATCTAGAATCACCTTTTCAACCTTTCTTTTAATTTCGTTCTTGTTGTTCTTGTTTAGTTCCCAACTTCTCCCCCAAATTCTACTATACAAAAAGAAGATTCTCCGTCACATCGAAATGTCGGCACCAGTATGAAGTACTAAATGTAAATAAAATTAAAAACTAATTACATAGTTTTATTGTACTTTGCGAGACGAACATTTTAAACCTAATTAGTCAAAGTTTGGACAATTTTTACCAAATACAAATGAATTGGTACAGTGCACATTTAATACGTACCGTAGCGAATTCGGGTGTCCCAATTCGGGACTGAACACGTCCTTCGTTTTTCAGGAACAGGTGTAAACTTGGTCGCGTGGACCACGGATCATGGATGGCTGCCGCCTGTGCTCACCTGCTCGCTCCGGCCCACACACACATGTACTACAGTTACCTCATTTTGCTCAATTGTTCTGCTGCGTAGGTAGTACAATGTACAGTAGGAGATTTAGTACCTATTTATTCCGGTCATGTTTAGTTCGCAAAAATTTTCAAAATTCCTCGTCACATCGAATATTTGGACATATATTTGGAGCATTAAATGTAAATGAAAAAACTAATTACACAGTTTGGTAGAAAACCACAAGACGAATTTTTTTGAGTCTAATTAGTCTATGATTGAACACCAATTAACAAATACAAACGAAATTGCTACAGTAGCCCAAGCTAAAAAAAATTCTCGAACTAATCGCACCCTCCGTTAATAACTTGATTGATGACGCTCGTCATGGTGAAAATCAGGGAAAGTGGTGGGCCCCTGGCCCGGGCGGATCCGCGGCGCTGCGAGGGCATCTGACTGACCTGGCTGCTGGACAACAACAGGGCTAGCTAGATACTGGTGGCCACCTGTCTCGTTCTCCCGTGCTGCCGCGTGTCCGTCCAGGCAAGCAGGCCGGCACTTCGCATGTGTGACTGTGATGTGCAACAGGTTTTCCCTCCCTTTCTGTTGTTGTCTGCGTCATCGGCCGCCGGCGTCGCCGCCACTTTCCGGCAATTGCCTCCTCCGATTCGCCTTGGACACTGCACTCTGCTCTGCCTCCCCCTTGTGCCGGAAGTGGACGAATTCAGGGATTTATGTCAAGCTTGATGGACGAACGTCTTTATACTATTCTTCAACAAACATATGGCAATGTATTTGACTATACGAAGAATGATTCGGAATTTATTTGACTATATAGACTAGTATATGTATTTTACTATCTGATTATGTACCGAGTTATGCTCCAGTGGTTCTCCCAAAAAAAATTGCACGGATCTTCAAGCATAGTATCAATTAATTAGTATTATTATTATTTTTTGATGTGGATTTGGATTGGGGGTGTCGGGTACCAATATCACGATACACTGATGAGACGGGAGTTGAAAGACATCGGCCTCAATCCACCTAAGATAATTATGGGCACTGCTACGGCCCAGTCCAGCCCAACTGAGAGGATTCCTGGTTCGCCCGACCACTTAGGCGCATGCTCCGCCTTGCACGACCTCTCGGGCGCGGGTCCCGCCTCTTCCGACCCCCGGTGAGGTTTTCGCCTCACGACCTCTGGGGGTCGGATCCGCTCTCAGACAAGAGCAGAGGTCCCGAGAGGCGCCCACACCGTCTCAACCGCCACGGGCGTGTGCCCCTGACATGAAAAGGGAGCAGGAATGCTTCCACGCGGCCTGCACCTATGACAGGTCATCCCTGTGAGCAGGAATGCTTCCATGCGGCCTGCACCTGTGACAGGTCGTCCCTCCCGCAATTGTGACAGGTCATCCCCGTGAACTCACATCGCCACGACGTCAACAGGGTGGCCCTGTGTCGCCAACTCTTCGTAGATCCCCGTCATCTACCTTTCGACTCCGGCATGGCTTCCGTCAGAAGGGTCCATTGACCATACCGTCCACCCGGGTAGTACAGAGTACCACGACTGACCCACGACGCCTGTGCACAGGACCGGTGGTAGGTAGGGCGGCAGCATAGGGATGTCCCCATCATCCACAGGGCCGTCAGAGCCCACCGGCAGGGGAAGGAGGACAACGCCGCTCCGAGACTCCTTTCCCTCTCTTTTGTTTTTCTCTTTCTTCTTTCCTTTTTTTTCCATCCCCTCTGGTGTATGACCGGCCCTTTCCCTTGAGCTATAAAAGGGAAGGACTGGAACCTTTCAGGGGGAGGGGACAACGAAAAAGAAAGACGACCCTAGAAGAACACACTCACGACCCCAACACACAGGGACTACTACTACGCGTAGTTCACCTTGCCGCTGCCCTGATGGCAGTCATCACCATGTACGTGAGCACTAGTATGCCTTAATATATTTGTTTTTTTAGCAACTATATTATGACATCTAGAAGGATGTAGATTAGTTCTGCTAGCTATCTAGACTTGTTTTCTGTGTAGCAGATTCAATCTTAATGTGACCTTTTTGTTTTTGGATACTAGCTTTTTAGAACCCCGGTAAATTGGTTTTGTCTATTGCTAGTTTTTCGTATTAGATTGGATTTTAGTTTTTCCGATGATACTTTTTACCATCGGTCTGGCACCTCTGACGTCGGCTAACCCACAATGCTATGCATGCACGCCGGCGTACCCTCGCATAGTTGCCCAATCTAGCATGACACGCACACTCTAGAGTATTTTCTTGCACATGCTGACACGCACTTAAGCCAGCAAGCTTCCACGCGTTGTGCTCCCTGACGTTGCACATTACTTTTCCATCTCGTATTCCTACTGTATGCATGCGTCGTAGCCCTGCAGGCTATTGCAACTTGCGTCGCTATCATGGACCTGATGGCCATCTTGCGATGCCAGCGGCTGTCGACCACCGCTGTATTGCCTTGCATGTGTTTTTTTATGACGCTTTTCTTTTGCGCTGATAATTCATTCATGGCTATACATACTACTTCATGCTTATTTACCGGAAGTTAATTTGCATGAATTGATATAGACAATGGCTTCGATCAACAAGACGGAGTTCAAGGTTCTTGAACTGAACGGCAAGAAACTGTAAACGGCAAGAACTATCAAACCTAGGCACTCAACTGTGAGTTTCATCTGCAGGCAATGCAGCTGACTTCCACGATCGCCAGGCCTGCAGCCAGTGTTACTGCTCCGCCACCCCACGACAAGGCAAAAGCTTGCATCTTCCTGAGGCATCACATTCACCCTGACCTGATGATGGAGTACCCGGAGGTGAAAGACCTTCTGGTACTGTGGATGAAGCTCTAGGAACGCTTTGGCAAGCAAAAGGCAGTGCTTCTCCCACAGACTAGGCGTGATTGGGCACAACTCCGCTTCCTGGACTTCAAGTCCGTTGAGGCATATAATATTGCGATTCACCGTATCGTGGCTCAGTTTCGCTTTTGTGACCAGGTCTTCACTGAACTTGAGATGATCAAGAAAACTCTCGAGACTTTCCACCTCACCAACATGGTACTCCAGCAGCAGTACCACAACAAGAAGTACATGAAGTACTGTGATCTCATCAATGTGTTGCTTGCTGCTGAGGCTCAGAATGAACTCTTGATGAAGAATTTCCACATGCGGCCTACTGGGACACAGGCACATCCTGAAGCACATGCCGGTTTCCATAACAGCAACGGGAAAGATTCTTTCAAAAACAAGGGCCAAAATTTTCATGGCCACCAGGGGCCAAGAGGGGGAAAGTTTAATAACAGAGGCTAGAAGTTCAATGACAATGGCAAATGCCAGAAGTTCAATGGTAATGGCAAAGGCAAGTCCCTGAAGGGCTCAAAGGACGAGGCAAGTGGAGGGAAACACTCAAATGAGGGTTGTTTCCACTGTGGATCCCAGCAGCATTGGTCTCGTACTTGCACTACCGACCCACACTTGATTGAGCTATATCAAGAGTGGAAGAAGCACCAAAATCTGGAGATACACTTCGTCTAGGCATCTGTCGATGCCGTGACTGGACTACACCTCCCGGAGCCATAAGAGCCTACAGAGGAGCTTGAATCAGCAGCTATGAATGTTGATCATAATGCCACCGGCGATCATACTGCTGAAAAGGGAGACGCCTATACTGGTGATGATGATTTTGACCTCGACAATGAGGATCTCCTTGACGAGGAGTAGACCAAGTTATCAGCCATTTGTTTATTTTGTTAGTCAGTGTGATTTATTTTCAGCAATACAATTAAAGTCCCATGTGATGTAATAGTGCTCCCGTTGAGCAACTTTATTATTTTATTAGCATTAACTCTCGACATGAATGTCTTGGTGCATAGCATTATTTTAATCAGTTTATCTGTTGTTCAGTTACTTGTGCTATCTTTTAATCGGCTTGCTATATTGATTATACATGACGGATTAAACTAGTACTATATTTAATAGAACAAGAGTCGTACATTCCACGGACGCTGAAGAAGAATTTTTTTTTGGTTGATAGCGCTGCCACAAATACCTTCGAGAGACAAAATATTTTCAGACACTACAGAAAAAGACTGAAAATATTACCACCATTGTTGGTCGCAACGGCCATATTGTAGGCTCCGGTAGAGCCGTGGTCGTACTCCCTAATAATACTAGCATCTTCATAGAAGAAACATTTTTGTACCCGGGAGCTATACGTACTCTCCTCATATTCAAAGATATACGCCGTAGTGGCTACCACGTTGCAACTGCCTGTGAAAATGTTACTGAATACCTCTATATCACGGCAGCAGACGAATGTGGGACAAAAGTGGTAGAGAAAGCGCCAGGCACCTCCTTTGGAATTTACTACACAAAAGTTAAGCCACCTCGAGAATACGTTGCGATATCTACTATATTTAAAAATCATGAGTCTTTTACGATATGGCATGAAAGACTCGGACACCCTAGATTAAGGATGACGTGGAACATCATAAAAGGATCTGCGGGTCATGGCATTAAAACCACACAAATTCCTAAAGACTTTCTATGCGTGTCTTGTGCTAAAGGAAAATTAATAACTAAGCCCTCTTACCTAAAGTTAAATGTCGAGTCCCTAAGCTTTCTGGAGAGAATCCAAGGTGACATTTGTGGTCCAATTCACCCCCTGTCGAGGCCTTTTAGATACTTTATGGTGCTTATAGATGCTTCTACTCGGTGGAGCCACGTATGCCTGTTGTCTACGAGGAGCCATGCTTTTGCAAAACTTATTGCCCAAATCATTCGATTGTGTGCTAGCTTCCCAGAGAACCGTATAAAAGCAATCAGGATGGATAATGCTGGAGAGTTCATCTCAAAAGCATTTAATGATTATTGTCTTGCTTTGGGCATAAATGTAGAGCATTCGGTGTCCCATATGCATACACAAAATGGGCTTGCTGAATCTTTTTTTTAAAGGTCAGCAGGAGAGTCCCCTACCTATATTTTTTATTTTCAATAAAAGGAGAAGGTACAAAACAAATACAAGAGAAGCTGTTAGAGCTACAACTACAGCTACAGTTAGAGCTACAGTTAGAGCTAGGCCTACAGTTAGAGCTACAGTTACAGCCTGACGATGGTACGTGGCGCGCGCGGGCGCGTGCGCTGGGCTGGGCCGGCTTGCGCGAACAGGCCTGAAGGGAGACGCGCGGGCCCAGTAAGCAAGAAAAGCCTTTTTCTTTATATTTTCAAATCTAAATTTTTACTAAACAGTCGCAAATTCAAATTTTGAAGTAGAAAATGACATTTTCAAAACTTGACCCCAAAACAAAAGTTGTTTATAATTTTAAACTCTACAACTTTGCTTAAAGGTGCATTTTAAAATTCCAATTAGATTTTGAATTAGAGATCCAAAGTTCATTTTAAATCAAAATTCTATTTTTCTAGATTATTTTTAAAAGCAAAATTTGAGGAAATTTTGAATACCAAACTTGCTTCAAATTTTATGCTAAACATTTCTAAATGATTTGTACTAACAACCAAACATGGTTTAATGGTCTAACAAGCATAATCATGGCAAAATTGTATTTAAACAAGCACATGCAACATTTATGTTTCGAAGTCATGTTTCGCATGTTTCGTTTCCATGTTACACTTATATTTCATGTGAAGATGAATGCAAGATGATGCTCATGCTCATTATTTAAAATGCTTAATGCATGCTTAACACCCGAGGTGTTATAGGGGCTACTGTCAGGTATCAATGATCACGATAGCCGAAGGCAATGCTAAAAACTAGCCTTTCTATAAATCAGGAACATGATTACAGACTTAGCCAACCCTTCGATGTGGGACCCTGTCCCATCCGACCACAAGGGGAGTCTCGCCTCGCCCGACCCCCGCGTGATGGGACCTGTCCTGTCCGACCTTGGAAGGGGACGGTATAATCTGACAAACGTGGAAGATAAAGGTCACGGCTCGCCCGACCCCAGGAAAGGAAGCTCTGCTTCGCCTGACCCTAGGGGAAAGCTTCCGCCCCGTCCGACTGCTAGGACTCGGTCTCGGGCATAGCGGAAGCTCCACGTAGGGGCCCGTGTCGGTCCTAACCACCACGAATGAGAGGCGCACGACCAGGGATGGGCCGAAAACAGTAACGGACAGGCCATCCCCAAGGAATCAAATCACCCCACGACGCCACATGACGCTGCACAGGGCGTCACTGTGCCACCATCTCCTGTACGACGCCCATCAGGGTCAACTATTGACCACTCCGTCTGCCAGACGGAGTTGGACGCCACGGTTGACGTACGACGTCCGTGCGTGGCACCCGTAGCAAACAGGACAACGCATGGCGCCCGTCCCTGTCACCACGATCCAGGACCCACACCAAGGGAGGGAAGGAGAACGACAATCCTGGAGCTTCTGTCTCTTGTTCATCCAAATCCTCCTCTTTCCTCTTTTCCTCTTTCTCTACTCTGTTCTCTCGGCTGTAACCTACCCTTCCCCTTGAACTATAAAAGGGGAAGCAGGATCAGGACGAGGGCAAGGACATTACGATCCTATGACTCCATGAGAACACAACACACACGTCCTCAACCCACAGAGACTTAGGAGCTCATCCCTCTCTCGACTGTTTGTAACCCTTACTGCAAACTCAAGTGCAAGTAACACGAACAGCTCGTCACTGGACGTAAGGACGTTCTGTCCGAACCAGTATACATCCGTGTGTCCTCTTTGCACACCATCCGACCCTATACGCGCAATCCACAAAATTTACTAGTCGGCGGTTTCTAAACATCGACGGGGGTTGCTGGTCTGATTTTCACCTATTGTTCCATGGCCGAAAAGTAGTACTAATTTTGGCTGATAAGCTTAAGCGAACGGAGCGTTTTCGACGCCCACGGCCTGCGTCCGCAACCACAGACGCGCCTTAATTACCTCCGACAAGTCATCGCCGGAACTCTGGCGATCCTGCTTGCCTAGCATCATCAACACGTGGCTGGTCGGCGTCTTCGGCGAGCTTTCCATGCACACGGCACACCGCCGTCTCCTTCACCGTCGAGGACATACGTGGCGGCCCATGCCGGCCTATGGTGAGATTATTATTTACGTACTTTAGACTGCAATCTTAGAGAGATTTAAGCTTTTGTGTTTGGAGCTCCCTTACAGATCTATCTGGTTTTGGAGTTAGAGAAATTTGTCTTGAAGGGGATCGTGTTCATCCCAGTGAAAGGTGAGGGTACGATTCCCAATTTGGTTTCATTGTGTGAAATGATGAATTACGGAAGGGTTTGTTCAATCGATTCCTTTGCAGTATCTGCAATTGGATTCCCGCTTGAATTTCAATTTGGTAGTGTAGCTAGGTAATTTGCGATCAGCTCAGAGTAGCATAATCATGTCACTGTGTTCTCAGTAGTCCAGTTTAGTTTGATCGCAAGTGTGACTTTACAATGAAGTGGCTAATCTTAGGTTACGCAAAAACTGTAGTCCTTAAATATACCATTTCGTTGGTATAGGTTTACTGTGTGGCTTTTATGGTTTTTTCACTTAACTGACGGCTGAGGACCAACTCAACATTCAGTTGTAGCTTTTATGGTTTTTTTCACTTAACTGACTGGTCTCTTTTTGCAAGGAATTATACAGTTTTTTGTTTAACAATTTTATCATATAGTATCAATTTAATTGTGTTGGAATGCTTTAATGTTTTTTACAGATGCACAAGGTTGACAGATCCATAGAGTTCTCATATGAAGAACTTTCTGATGTTACAAACAACTTTAGTATGGAGCACAAAATTGGGCAAGGGGGTTTTGGCTCTGTTTATGTTGAGCTTCTTCTTCCACACGTGCTACTTCGTGCTCGAGAGCAGGCTGCTCGCCTACTACAAGCCCAAGGACAACATGGTACGACTCGATTGTTTCAACATCGCCTGATTACTCGACATTAAGTTTTTTATTTTAATGTCAGTAGAGTTTCCAAAGTAGACCATTTTCAAATGACTTGGCTTTCTTTATTTATTAGCTGTGGATTGTGCTTGTTGCAGGTGGTCACTTTCTGAGGAAACTTTTGCTGGATGGCAGGAGATTCCCAAAAATGCATCTCAATCTACAGCGGTTGCTAAAGGAATGAGTTCTCTCAAGTTTCTGGGAAATATAATGGGAACCTGGAATGCTATTTTATAATTTGCATTGCTTTAGTCAAAATCACAACGTGCATGAAGCTAGTGCTGATATGACATTGAGGTTATCATGCTGTGTTGCATTTGGCTTTCAAGTTCTAAAAAAGTGTGGTTTCTTGATTTCAGTTAATCGAAGTCAAAGGCTCGATTCTACTATTTTTGTGCTGCTTGTTTTGAAAATGTTTGTGCTGAAGGTGGTTCATTGTTCTCTAATTTGTAGGCTTCACATGCTGTCCGAGTTTGATCTGAACGAACCAGGGGCACACAGTAACAATATGTTCTCTGCCAGAGATTTACTGCAATAAATACTATAGATGTTTCCACAAATTTACTGCAATGTAGGGTGTTAAGCTGCTTGAGTGCATAGACTATTGTATTTTGTATAAGAAACATGATCCATTGCAACTTCAAATTTGATAGAACTAGCTAAGTACTTCAGATTTGATAGATTAACATTGGATTAATGTGACCCGTAGCATTAGACTGATGGATACACATTCTATTTTTTTGATTCTTTCTTGTGGAATTCAGCTTCTGTAACGGCCATTCATTTGTGTGACTGATGGATTTACTGAATCAGCCATTTCAAAATAAATGGGCGAGGGACCCCTTAGCCTCGACGAAGCAACAGGAAGCGGCACAGCCTCCACCAGCAGCCCACATGTGAGTCTGCGATGCTAGAGCGCTGTACTTTTCATCCTATGACATCAAAATTCCAAGTTTTTTCACTCTCTCTCCATCACATCAATTTTTAACCATTTGCATGAAGTATCAAATGTAGGTAAAAAAATAACTAATTACACAGTTTAGTTGTAAATCACGAGATGAATCTTTCGAGCCTAGTTGGTCCACGATTTTGAAATTTTTTCCCAATCTAAACAAGGGCCTAATTACTCCTTGCTATATGTGAGTCACCAACTTTTTGAGCTTTTTGCCAGCTCCTGTACAGATCCTGAGTCCTGCAGGCACCAGAATTTTAAGAATGAAACTTCACTCTAGAAGCTTACGTGTTATGCTCACCTCAGGAGGTAAATAAGCAACTCATCGTGCTTCAACCAGTGGCCTCTGCCTCCCTCAATGCATTTGGGCTCATCTTTTTGTATTCTTTTTGCATTAGTGGTCCCTGTGACATCACGGGGGATATTAGCCTTGAAGAGGCGAGGAAGGCAGGCAAGGGCATCCTCTGCAGTAGTAAGTTGTGGCAAGGCGCTCAGCGATATCCTCACTATCAGATTTAGAATTAGAGGAAGCATAGAGTTGTTCATATGATTATAATGTGTATATATAAATTTTAGATTAACGTATATATATAAATTTAAAGTTTCATCAACAATGACAAGCCTGACTTTTGGATTAACGTGTATATGTAAATTTTCTCTTAGCCACAGATAGTTTTTTTTTTATAAAATCAACATTTGATTGTTTTCATGTGTGTCTCTAAAATGTCGTGTAGGGTTAGCACGGGCGCTGTACTAGTGTATATATAGATGCATACGGAGACGTACGTATTTGACGGCTAGCTACGACATCGAGCGCACCGGCATCCCTCTGCTTCCGACACGGCGCCCACACCGGCAACCATCTTCATCTGGTCAAACAAGCACGTGAAGTCCAGCAGCAGCAGGTGCCTTATGCCTAGCTGCACGCAGTAGGCCCCGATGATAATATAGCAATAGCATTCTTGAAGCCGAGTTGGATAACTCACAAGTCACAATCATCCAGAAAGAAAACTGAGAAAAACAGTATTATACTTGACATGTTAACTTGAAGTTTCAGTGAAAGTAGATCTGGACAGGGTTCTTTAGTTGAGTCAACGGTCAAAAGCGCTATTTTTATACTCCTACATATATATTGTATTGAGAATTCTCAATTTGCAGTAGAATAACATAGGCAGCAGCTAGTGCCGAATGAATTCACTCTAGAAGAATCAGCTACACATTAATTTGCTAATACTACTGATGCTTCTCCCCCCTTCTCTTGATAAGTTCTTGCCGGTCTTCCTTGCTGCATACTGAGCTGCTCACATACAAGTATTGCCTGTTTGACGTCTTCGTCGCCGTCGTCGTCGTCTTCTTCGAGTATCTGTTTGCTTGACTGGGTTGCTCACTCTGCATTAGAGCGGTTTCCCCTGCTTCATGGCTTATAGCCGCCTCAGCTTCTTGCTTGCCTTTTTGTGGCGAAACCAATGGAAGGATAGCAAAATGAGTGAGAAAGTTCATCAGCATGCATATCACGATCCCTAGTTCTTGAAACAGAGTAGGAACTAGGAAGTGACCTTTGAGAAGTTGCTATGTAATGTAAGCGCCAAAAAAAAGGAAAGACAAAAACATGCTTACTGCTTAACACAACTGGCAGCGATTCCGCTTTGCTATACATTCCGCCGGGGGAGGTGCGGCGACGGACGGCGGCGCGGGGTGGCGAAGCAAATAAAAAGTCATGATGCATCACATACATATTTCACATGGTCACATAAAATATTTATTAGTATAGTAAGTACATCACATATATCACACACGTATAAAAGTTTCAAATATAGGAGTCTCTGAAACCGCACACGTCACGCAACAAAGAAAACATGTAGGTATCCTTGTTCGATTATACGACGCGGACACATCTCGCTCGATTCGATGCTAGCACAGTAGCCCGTTAAAAGCAGGGAAATAGGCAGCCGTACCACCTCCGGCTTGCCCTTGTGCTGCGTGTAGATGTAGTCGAGGTGCGCGCTCCAGCAGCTGCAGCATCATCGTCGTCCTCCGCTTGCATCGCCACCACCTAAATACCAAATTTTAACGCTCAAGTCAAACAAGAGAGACTAGATGAGGAATATAATTGGAAAAACTCGTCGAATCACAAATCCAGCGAGAGACAGAAAGGAGAGAACCTCATCATCGCCGGCCAATTGGCGGCCATCACCCGACTGTGCTATCTTGAGCATCAAAAATTCGCTCTGCAGTGAACCGGCGCAGATGATCCCGGGGGCCAGCTCACCTGTGGCGTTCTTGACGACGACCGCTTTCCAGCGCGCTGGATGACCCAGGACACGAGGATGAAAATAGCAAGCGTCGAAGAGCTTGAAGGGAAAGGGGGAAACATGGTCAGTCAAGATCTAGAATTAAGCTCTACTTGCACATACACAGGAAAACTTACAAATCGCGATATATGTGAAATCGTGATGGACCATTCGGAATGCCTGTTCATGAGCTCGAAGCTGCCGTCAGCTAGAACGACCTTCTCAAAACGTTGCCAAGGATCATTTTGATTAGCAGGCCTCGACACGATGCGCCCGAAGCGGGACGTGTTGGATGGCTCTAGCGCGACACACAGCTGCGGGTTGTAGGGATCACTTAGATTGAACTCGGGCGGCAGTGTTTCAGGCCCTACGATTGCATTGTCAAGGCCACCAATCCGAACAGAAGCCAGCTCTCCCTCCATTGCTCTCTCCCTGAACAACTGCTAGAGTTTTTTCTCCCTGTGATAGCCCGCTGTGCTAGTTGCGGTTAATCCAGCCGCGTATTTATAAGCACGCAACCTGCCTACCTGGACTTGGTGGCCACGGGCGTCCCTCTTTCTACTCCTATTCAACCTGCTCTACACCTAACAAGATCTCCGTGCTGATATGGGTACGTGAGCCGGTATTCACAGCCCTAGGATTACAAATGGAGAATCTGTACGGTAGCCAATCCAAGCCGTTCACGCGCGATCCAATGAGATGGTTAGAATTACTTACCTCCTTGCTTCGACGTCCAATGAGATGGTCAGAATTACCTCCACGCAAGCAAGCCGACCGGCACTCTTTGCATTTGTGTTGTCCTCTTCTTTTTGCCCTTTCTGTCTGCGTCATCATCGACCGCCAGCCTCGGCACCACTTTCGGAAATACACAGACTTGGTACAGATGGATTGAGACGCTGATTAGCGTGCTGGGACATTCTTCAATACACATATGACACTATATATATTTGTTTATGGATAATGATTTAGAAGATGGAAAAAAAATTGAAGTTGCTATTATGTACTGTACCTTTAACAAGTTGTTCAGCCTGGAAACCAATTGCCATAAAGACGAGAGAATTTTCTGCTTTGGTACCATGTAATATAATGTATTCTAGAGATTTTAGGACGTATTACGATAGAACACAAAGGATACATGTCTCCTCACTTTATTTCATAATCAGACGCAAGTAACAATGTAATCCTACCAAATTAACACAATTATTTAATGTGCAAAATTAATTTGTCCCCCCTGGAATCCCTTATATTTGAGGTGTCCTTTTTCGCAATCCCTAAAGGAATCCTTGAAAAGTTAGATTATTATACATCCAAGCTTTTTGGCACAGCAATGAACAGAAGAGGGGAAGTATAGGCTTGCTCGGTGGAGCATTTTATTATAAGCCAAATGCAAGGGAGTTTATAGATTTTGAATTTGGTAATTAGAACAAGTGTCCTCTAAGTTTATAGTAAATAGTATTAACATTTATGTCTCCAAATAAATTTATTACAAAAATGTATCCTATAACTAATCTAATGATTCTTATTTGTATCATGAACGTTAATACTTTTGTATATAAAAATTTAGTCAAAGTTTAACTATTTGACTCCTTGAAAAATAAGAATGACATTCTTTTGTGGAGGGAGTGAGTAGATTGGTTTAATTTGGTGGCTTTAACAGTGCAAGCACCGGGTTATTTTTAGAGGGACTTACTAGATCGGCCATTGGTCTCAAGTGTCTAAGGAGGAAGAGAGATCATCATTAAGAGACTGTCATGCTTTGGAGATTTTGGTGCTCGAAAAATTCAACAAGTTCGGTTAGCGAAACAAAAGTAGGATACAAAATTGGACCATCCTCCTAATTTTATGTCGAAATGACTTTTGGAACCCCTTTTGGTGAAGTGTGGTATTAAATCTATACCTATTAATTTTCATAGACACTACATATAGAAACCATAATCCTAATAGATAGTTTCTATAGAACACTTTTTTTATCAAATCACATACATTCTCTCTCCATTCTCTACTAATCACATCCCTTCATGTCTTGGTTCTCGTGTAGACATGGTTGAAAGGATTAAGATGCCCAAGAGGGGGGTGAATTGGTCTACAATGTGCATAACTACACTCATTAATTGCTTTCCTTTCTTGAGGGCTAGACACTTTTAACCCCAAAACCGAGAACCGAACAAGACCAAACTTTTAGTTTTTTCAGTTTCGGCTTCGGTTCCTAGATTTGTAAAGTTCGGTGCACGGTTTTGGCTTCGTTTCCACTTTCCAGCCTCCAGAAACCGACCAATGGAAGCCTCCGGACTTTATTTTTTTCTTTGAGTGGAAGCCACCGGACTTTACTGGCCACACTACCGTAGTACCATGCTCTATTGCTCCTCTTCATCCCACCCTTCCACCTTGGCCCACCTTGGCCCAACCTAACCTTGAAGCCCATCTCACGAACGTAGCATACCAGCAGTCGTAGCCCTAGGAGCTTTCCCGTATATCCATCTCACGAGCGCCTGAACAACTTAGCGAGCCATGGCAGCGTGCATGTGCGTTGGAACGGGATTGGGACGGACTCGGTTTCGTGATCAACAAGGTCTCCGTTTGACGGCCTAGTGTACACGTCGAGAACTTGATCAAGTCCCTCCTTGAGCTCCTTACCATGCTTCAACGACCAACGACGTCACGACACGCTCCCATGGCGCTTCACGCACCAAGGCTATGGAGGCGGGTGATGTCTACGTTCTCGTGGAGCTCCTCCCGATGCTTACCGCCGCATCACCGAGCGCATGCTCGTCATGCTTAAGTGCCTATGAGTGTGCTCTCTCCTGCTGAAGCACCCAAGCATGTGCCCAGAGGACCGGTTCGTCTTTGCGGAGCACACGCTGGCTCTAATGATGCTACGCGTGTCGGGCCTCGCCAGCAGGCCGCATGTTGATGAGTGGCTGCGTGATGAAGCTGCCACTAAGTTCCCAGTACGAAGGGTACGTGGAACGGGATACTAGAGTGTGGATTGATAATTTTAAGTTCTCGGTTTGCAAGGGGGTATACCTCTTTGGAATGGTTGGTTCAAAGAGTGGAACTTGATTCTTAAATATTTGGAACTACGTACATGGAACGTAGCTATAAAACGTGGATCAAAGTCTCGAGATATTTATTTAGTTAATTAACTACTATAATTTTAGATTGTATGTTGAGCATTAACGTTAATAGATTTGTCATGAATGCGTGTTTGGGCTGTAGGTCCAATTGAATTAATAGCCGCATTAGGATATATCTTGCAGGCCCGTTTTACTTGTAGTCTCCCATCCAGATTGCAGGCCCATATGGACATGGCTCCATCACACGATGAAACCAATGTTGCTCCGCCGCCAGCGCCTGACCCCAGCACCACGCCGCCGCCAATGTTGCAGATCTCTACAGCATCGCTACATCGCAGTTGCTAGCTTCATCCTCTTGACAATCCAATGTGTTGTGGTTGTCGCCGTATGCCGACGAGTTTGCTTCTGGCGTCGAGCCCAAGAACATCCGTCTTTGGGTCTTTTGGCAACGTGGCTAAGGGGTTGGCAGCCTTTACCAACATAAAGTCTTTCCAATGCGTGATGTGTGGGTATGGAAGGAGATTCGCATGTTTGCATGGTTCGGTCTCGGTTTTGCATGTGGGCATGCACGGTTCGATTTCCTATTGCAATATCGGGGTATCGTCAAAATGGGGCCGTAGATTTATTTTAGTTATGATGAAGGTTCCACGATGGCCGAGACCGAGACACGTTAGAATTATTAGGTTGGATGAAAAATTAAAGTTGTTTAGAAATTTTGCCTCGTTAGTATTAGGTATAGACATCACCTCATGACATCGCATGATAAAAAAGTCTCAAAATAGATTTCTTGCCAGTTTTTTATGCGACAAAAGAAGAATTATATTAGATAAAAGCTGCAACATGTTACAAGCACTATGGAATACACTACATATATCCAAAAACTAATTTTCATCTAAATTGTACCATCACTGTAAATAGCTCTAAATTTCAAAACCAAACTTGTATGACGCTTCGTATGTATGACCGCACAGGCAAACACTGGTGAAGTTGTTGACGCCATAGTTGTTGCCCTCATCTTCAACAGAGCCGCCATGGAGAAAACGATTCCACCTTGCCCCTCGCCGTCGACGGATAGGAGGAGGAGATAAATCCCTAATACCAATAAATTTAACATGGAGAGATGAAAAGAAAAGGGAAAAAAGCCGCACACAGGCGGACACGACAAGATACAGTCAAAGGACCTGCGGAGACACATCTCTCGCTCGATTCGATGCTAACCCAGTAGCCGGTTAGAGGCAGGGGACTAGGCACCGGAAGCAGGCGTAGCACCTTCCCCTTGTGTTTGTGCTGGCTGTAGATACAGTCGAGGTGCGCGCATCATTGTGCCCAACTCCAGCTGCTGCATCATCCTCGTCATCGTCATTCCCCGCTTGCACCACCACCACCTAAATACAAAATCTTGACGCTCAAGTCAATCAAGAGAGACAGACTAAATGAGCAATAGAATGCGAAACCTCGTCGAATCTCAAATCCAGCGAGAGAAAGCAAGGAGAAGAACCTCATTGCCCCACTGGGCTATCTTGAGCAGCAAAATTTCGTTCTGCAGAGCACTGGCGCAGACGATATGCATGTCACCATCGACCACCTCACCTGTGGCGTTGTGTACGACGACCGCCTTCCAGCGCGCTGGAACACCCAGCACGCGTGGATGGAAATAAGCAGCGTCCAAGAGCTGCAGTTCGTCGCGAATGGGGGAAAAAACCGTCACACACATGGCAACAAAATTGCAAATGAACCAAAAAAAAAGGTGACATGGACACAAAAAAAAACTTACAAGTGGCAATATGTGAGCAATCGTGATGCTGCATCCCGAATGCCTGTTGACGAGCTCGAAACTGCCGTCCCCCAAAAGAACCTTCTCCCACCGCTGGTAGGGGTCAATTGAACTAGCAGCTTTGAAGACGATGCAGTCGTGTCGAGGTGGCTCTAATGCCAGGCGCAGCCGCGGGTTGCGGGGGCTGTAGAGATTGAACACGGGCGGCAGTGCTGCAGGTCCTACAATGGCAATGCCATCGCCAATGGTGGCGGCAGCAGCAGCAGCAGCCATCTCTCTCTGCGTGGACTAGCTAGTACTACTGCTGCTTTTTTTCCTTCTTTTTTTGCTGTGATATCCACCGCCGGCGATCTACTCGTGGCAGGCCACGAATTTATAGGCAAGCGGCCCGAGCACCAAGGTCAGCTGGTGACGCAGTGCAAATAGGCGGTGACGCACCAAGGTCACTTGGAACCTGAGCACATGTCGGGGTTCTTGGCGGTGACAAAAACGCGGTAACCCCGTCCCCTCTCTCTCTCATATTTATTTAATTACATTGATTATTAACCCATCGCCTAACCCCAGCGTGAAGGCGGTGCGGGGGCACATCAGTCACTCCGAGCCGCCAATGCATCTAGATTCTAGAATCACCTTTTCTTTCCTTTCTTTCTTTTTTTTTTTTGCAGGACCTAGAATAACTTGTCTGCATGGAAACAGACCCATGGATGGCTGCCGCATGTACTCGCCTGCTCGTTGCGATCCACTCTACGTATCTCTCACTCACATGTTGCTGAATTGTTCTGCGTGCCTAACGTACGTACGTACGTACTCACTCTATATACAATGTACACTACGAGATTTACCTATTTCTTCAGTTATTAGCTAGAGGAGGACACGCGAGCTGGTCAGGTTTCTTATGGTGGAATCTGCTCACCCGGGTTCAAGCCCCTAGCTTGACAGGGCGCTCGTATTTTTTTGGATTTATTCCAGAGTTTAACGGTGCTATTCTTTTAATGATAGACGACGTGCCCGCCTCTAGTCCTGCACGGTAGATCCGGCACCGGCATCACCGTACATATTCTTGCTCTGCATGGACCGAAATACGGGCGCCTGCTGGTCTTCTGCTTCATGTTTCCACAGTAGCAATGATGATAACAAAAAGAGCCCATTTTTTTCGTCAAAAAAGGTGTATACAAAATGCATACGTTACCATATACATACAAAAAAGTATTTGCCTTGACAGATAATAAAGTACAAACGGATGAGACACTGATTAGTGGTGCCAGGGTGTGGGGTCAAAGTTCGTTAGTTAATGATGAGATGGTCGTCGTCTCTGATTCCGCGTGGCCCGCCCGTACAGGCAACAATGGGAGGTGCGGGGAGCCAGGGACACAGAACGTGCGGGCACTCGTAGACTAAGACCTGGTTCTAGAAATCAAACTAGTTATTACCGCTGCTAATCGGTCAGCGACAAAGTCTCCTCTGTCCAACCGCCGTCTCCACACACCGTTGCCAATATATATACACACACTGACACACACACATACATACTGAAGTAGAGTGCTCATCGTACGTTTATAGGAGAATATTATTAAAGATCTTGAGTCTGTGCCAGGGACTGCATCCTGCTACTGTGTATGAAAGGAACTTTTTGCGTTCGTTTTTACGCGGATGGGAAACAGGCCGGCCATCGGGGTCTTTCCATAACATGTGTAGTGTACAGACCCGTCAAGCTCGCAGCCCATGTGGTTGGGTGCGGGTGCATTCTCCGATCGGTCGGCCCATGTAGTTTGTTTGGCTGTCTAGCCTTTTTCTTGTCTTCTTTTTGTTTTCTTCTCCCTCTCTATGTATCTCTAAATATCTCTCGGATATGGTTTGTTGAGTATGTTTCCATGCAGTTGTCTATGGTTGCTATCGTTTCCAAGGTTGAGGTCAATTCTTGTTCAAATGAAATGGTGTTATATTTTTCTTGTTGTTGGCCCATTTTTTTTCCCATTTCTTTTCTGCTTGTGACTTGTTTTGTCACGTGACAAGCTTGTTGTTTTTCTTTTGCCGAGCGGATGTTTTGTGAAAAAGATTTGGGCTTGGACCATTAAAAACGGAGCAGATTCTACTAGATTCATCACCGCACAGGCATAGAGACACTTTTTTTTTAGTCAAACAAGAAAGGCCAATACAAAGACAATCCCAAAAGTACTACTCCCTCTATCCCAAATTATAAGACGTTTGACTTTTTTGACACCAAGTTTGACCACTCGTCTTATTCAAAAAAATTGTGCAAAATATCAATTTTTTATCGTAACTTGGTATATTAATAAAAGTTCTTCAAGAATGACTTAAATTTGACTATATTTGTATAAATTTTTTGAATAAGACGAGTGGTCAAACTTGGGGTAAAAAAAGTCAAACGTCTTATAATTTGGGATGGAGGGAGTAACAAACCTGAGAAGATCAAAGAAGTTCACGCATTGTTGTAGCTGCCGAAGCACAGAGGTACTTTCGTGGCGCCCCCACCCCCCCCCCCCCCCCCCCCAAAAAAAAAAGACCATTACCAAAAAACACACATGGATCAATCACGATACGGTGGTGGTGAGCACCCGGCCCAGATCAGCGGCCCGCCTACACATGCTTAATACTCAAAACAGTAGTAGTGCACATTCCAAAGCATGAGCCCTGCAAGCCTGAAACTCGCCCAGGGAGGCTATGTTCGGGTTGGGCCGAGGTTGTCCGGGATTGTGGTCTAGCCGGCTAGCCTCCGTGGGTCACCCCGGTCTAGATAGAAACCCGGTCCACAAAAAAATGAATGTTCGGTTAAACCTGGTTGGGGTGCCAACCTTTTTGTTTTAACCCTTTTTTAAAAAAATTATTCATATTTATACCTCTACTAGGAGATCTATTTTCTAATCTGGACCCCAAGGTCGGCGCCATAGGCCAGGACGCTGAGCCTCGAGGCCTGGGTGGCGTGGCGCATTGACATGGTAGGAGCTCGGCGCAGTGATTCTTAGTGCCAAGCTCAGGCATCTAAACCGCGCGCGCGGCCGCCCGCTCGAACTGGCTCCGGTTCTTCACCACCGTCGCCGCTTTCTCTCTCTCCCTCAAACCGTTACTGCCTCTCTCTTTGATCTCTCAAATGGACCATTAAAAGTTCATTTTCCTCAGTGGATCTTCGAGAGCAAAGTATCTCCCCTCCCCCCTCCTCAATTTGTACGCATTGATTTGGTCTATATAGTGTGCATTTTCCAAACTCTAGTTTCACATGTTTAAGGTTAGGTAATTTTTGAACTGTGGATGAAATGTGTATGGCATAATAATTAGTAGTTAGTTGTATGCTATGATTCTTCGGAATGGATTCATGAAAATAGCTAATAGTTTGACCTAGGTATGAATTAGAGACTATGATTAGCTAGTTGTATGCTATGATTCTTCGGAATAGATTCATGAAAATAGCTAGTAGTTTGACCTAGGTATGAATTAGAGACTAGATTAGCTAGTTGTATGGCATAGCTATGAGTGATTAGTTATATATGGCCTAGTATGAATAGTTAGTAAAATAGAGACTACGATTAGTATGGGTTCTTAGTTCTATTTTAAGTAGTTCATCAATTATAGACAATGCCAAGAATAGTTAGACAGTTCAAAGAATTTTTAGTTAGTGTCATGCTAGTTTTAAAATTCAGATTATCTATAGCTAAATTTAGCTCGTGTGGCTTGTCTCCGTCGTGGGATGGCACCGGCCGGGGTTCGAACCCTGGCTGCCGCACCTGCTTCCGAGAGGCTGCGCCATGGTGGCGTCTTTCTAAAAAAAAGAAAAATTTAACTTGGTGCAAGGATATATAGATCGTCATGGATGAGGTAGGTATGTTGCACAACTTCCCTCGTCGTGTCTCTTTTCCTCTCCCTCTGATTTATTTCCTTTAAAAAAAACAGACAAGAACAATCACTGCACAATCACCACCCCACCACGACGCCACAATCATCGCCATACGCTGCCGCCTCCTTCCCGAGAAAATTGGATTTTGGCCAGTCGAAACATTGGACTTTGCAGTTCTGCCATTACAAACATTTATTTTGCAAATATGCCAGCCAAAACTGTGCTTCCTGATTTCTTTGCCATTTTCTCTATTTCTCTAATTTTTCTCATTTTTTTTCTCTGGACTCATCGGACATTATTGCCCCTAGGCAAATCCACGTTCTCGCGTTTAAACGAGAGCATGTACTGATTGCCTGTGCATTCCGGCCGTCTCTGGTGATGGGTTCAGAGGGGCACGGGTGGGCTTTGTTTTTTTTTTTTTCCTGTTTTCGGATGTAGTACCAGCGCGTGACGTCGTCCACGTCGCGCGATCTCCCGGCACGTCCCAGCGGTGTGGGACGGCGCATCGTGAGCATGAGCGTGCCGTGCAAATCCCAGCCTTCACGGCCAGTGTATGTTGGGCCTTGCTTACATGGCTAGTTTTTTTTTTTTTGAATCTGGGCTAATGTAGTATTTTCGTTTGTATTTGATAATTAGTGTCTAATCATGAACTAATTATGCTTAAAAGATTCATCTTGTAAATTACAGATAAACTGTGCAATTAGTTATTTTTTACCTACATTTAGTGCTCCATGCATGCGTCTAAAGATTCGATATGACGGAGAGAGAGTGAATTTTTTTTAACTTTAGCCTTCATCTAAACATGGGCTTGCTGTTATATTTCGCAATCTAAACCAGAGAAACACTGCCAGTTCTGCAGCACCAAAATCTCCGAGGGCTTTGAGTTCGTCTGTGTCCTTCACGTGAGAGAGAGAGAGCGTGCGCTCTCTCCGGCGGTAATCTGACAGGCTTTGCAGCTGCTCGCTGTGGCGTGCCTGTGGCTCTCGCTGGCGATCAAGCTGGAGGAATACCACGTGGCACGCGCACATGCTGCGGCTGTCGGAGTTCCGGCTAGGGGTGTGTTTGGTTGTCTGCATCTCCTTCGTCCTGGCTGAGTGAATCCGTATAATATGAGAAATAAGCTTGTTTAGTTGTCTGCTGAGTGGATGCAACATGCATGAGCGGATGCAAAAATACGCTCTCATCCTGACCCAGTGAGTACGCCCAAAATAAGCTTCACTAGCGTCTGGCTGGGTGGATGCAGTGTATCTTATACGGTTCCACATGTCAGCCTCTCAGATTTGGTAGACTGCATCTGCTCATACAGACAACCAAACAACATCTTAGTTTTTTTTTCATCCACTCATACAACCTGACCAAATACCTTCTTTTTCTAAAATACGGTTCCATTTAGCCTGATTCCACTCAACTAGCGATACAACTTTGTCCACCAACCAAACACACCCTACATGTACGAGTTTGACAGCACGTCCATCCTGCGGATGGAGCTCCTCGTCCTGGGCACCCTGCAGTGGCAGATGTCGCTGTCACCGTACCCCCTTCTCATACATCAGCTGCTTCGCGGCGTGGTTCCGGCAGGACGAGCGCTGGGCAATCCTCCTGCGCGCCGTCGGGTGCATCCTCACGGCAATGAAAGGTTGATCGTCATTTCCCTCACATCACATTTCCTTCCGTTCCATGGAGTTGGATTGGTCGGAACTGATCTTTTAATTTGTCCGCGCTCATTTTCAACAATGAGCTCGGTCAGTGGCAAAGCTAGATTGAAACAAAGGGGTGCGAGTAAAGTTTAAAATTTTAACAAAATTCTTGGTAGAGTTCCTAAATTTTGTGGTTTCCACCATTTTTTAGAAATATCTTTTTTTAATGTTACAATATCTTATAACTTGAGCTTGCACATATCTTGGTGAAAAGCATCTAACATTTTTTTTTTGCAAGACCAAGAATAGAAGCATACCCTCTACGAGCATACACTCACTCGTATGAATGCCTGCACGCATACCTTACCCCAATAAACCCTCTGAAAGACTAAAGAGATAATATGAATATTTATAAAAACAAAGAAGTTTACTATTAATATTGGTTATTGTGGCAGAACCGTCCAATTTAACCTAATCCCAAGTGTACTTGTCAGCCATTTGACACTAAATACATAGGAGACCTCCAATGCAACCTAATCCCAAGTGTACTTGTCAGCCTTTTGACACTAACCTCTAGGGAGAACTCAAAAATCTATGTTTTCATCATATCATAGACAAGTGAATAAAGCTCATAACATTCTTAACCATTTCATACATCAGAAGGTTACAAAAATCAGAGTTATTACAAAATAGATTTCATAAAAGCAATGGAAGAAAGGTCATTTTATACAAAAGCAGCGGAAATTTAACATTTTGAATATAAAAGCAGAGGGAGAGATAAGAGTAAAATTACTACAATCGCAGCGGAAAGATTTCCTTGCTGAGCCCACCAAGAGATATCCACACAGCAATAGTTAGCTCTAGCATCTACCTACTACCTGCAACAGAGAGAATAAAACCCTGAGTACACAATGCACTCCGCAAGACTTGCCCGACTAGGTGGGAGTAGTCTCTTGACTCTCAAGGATATGTTGGGGCTATTTGGCTAGTTGTTTAATTTTTTTTCGCAGAGAAGCTTACTAATATTGCATCCTTAGGTTCAAATTTTTAGCAGTCACAATAAGTTCATTGCTTAACCAGTCTAGGTAAGCACATGTATTACTTTCAATCATGTGGTAAGCAATCAGAATATATTTCATGATTCGGTAGTAGCCTCGTCATCATCTCTATGTTTCCGTTGTTACTACGATGATAGTGAAATGACAAGTGGTATCCATGTCCGAGGAGGACGGTGATTGCAATCAATGTACATCCAGCTAGGCAATTCCAAACACACGTCCGTACTTCTCGAAGGAGCAAGTACAAGGCAACCATTCCGATTGTATGACCTAGATCTGAAGTGTCCAGACCACCCCGGGGAACCCACCCTATGAGGCCTGCCCCGCGAACCGGCGACGGGTTTCCCCCTCATAAGTTTTACCATGGACATTCCCACGACTGGCCGGTGAAGCACTCCAATAAACTTTGTAGGAACCTTGAGTTGTAGGAAAGTACTTAGCTTCACAGTCAACTGTAACTTAGGCCCTGTTATGTGTTCGGTACCTTCAAACTTGTCAAATGGCCACCAATGGTACGTTCCTTAACTGACACAGGCGGGAAAACGTGCACCCAGAGCCCGGCTCTGTTGCACCCACCAATCCTTCAAATGAAAAACCATTTTCCCACTTCCCGTCCGGTCTCAATTATTATCCATGTCCAAAACCATGTGATAGCAACAACAATAAAACCATCACTTATTTCTCGCAAGTGACCGTCCATCACTCGACTTCTACCGTAAGTCCTATAGCATGGTATACTACACGATTCCTGTCATACTAGTAGGACTCATAGGATAGAACATTTGTGCCGGTGGGTTTCAATCAACTCCTACAACTTAATGCACATCAACATAATAATATATGCTTGTAAAATAGGGGTTATGCACTGAGGCTTGCCTAGGTAACTTCTTAGTACTAAGTTAGTTGGCTCCATCTTCAGGATATGATTCAACCATCTCCATCTCCTAGACTTGTCCACCATTACCAGCTTCTGGTTCAAATCCACAGTCCGTTAATCGATCCACCAACCATCATCATACCTAAATGATATGCATGGATGCAATGTATGCTTTAGTGAAATAAACATACACAAAGATACTTACAGTCGTTGGGACCGGCGCTCTCAGGCCATGTCAGCTAGACGGCGGAGGGCGCTTGTCAGTGAGGCACTTCCGGGCAATGTATGGGTGCGCCATATCGCAGGAGCGCATGCACATGGTTCAGGTCATCAAAGAGTTCATGCTAGTGTGGCAACGAGTACAGCAGGTTCAGCTAGTGCCTGGTACTCTAGATGTTTTCCGGTGGAGGTTCACGACCGATGGTGCCCACTCCTCGGCGTCGGCATATGGTGCTATGTTTATTGGTTCATCAAGGCCACTTGGAGCTAGGGAGATTTGGAAAACCTCGGCACCACCAAGAGTTCGTCTCTTCTTTTGGTTGGTGATGCATGGGAGATGCTGGACTGTGGAACGGTGGTTCCGCCATGGCCTTCAGGATAGCAGTATTTGTGTTAATTGTGACCAGCTTCCGGAGACTATGGACCACATCATATTAGGCTGTGTTTACAGCAGGGAGGTCTGGAGCATGCTGCTGACCAGGCTCCATCTTCAGGAGGTGGTGCTCGTGCATGAGGAGGATGTGATTGTCTGGTGGCTACGTAACCAGAAGCTCGTTGCCAAGCAGGTGCACAAAGGCTTTGACTCGCTCTTCTTCCTCGTCTGCTGGAGGCTATGGAAGGAGAGGAACACGCGGACATTCAATGGAGTTTCAACAGACGTGGGGGTCTGGCGTCTACGATTTTGGGCGAGGCGGAGGAATGGTGTTTAGCAGGGTTCAAGCACCGGCTGTCTTTGCTTACCCTGCTGTAGTTCCGGTAGTCATTCTGTCGTTTGTTTCTTAGAACGTAAATCACAATCGCTTGCTGCCCTTGGGCTGTCGTGCATTGGTAATCATTGGATTACCATTGCCTTTGCTGTAATGTAATTTGCACTATCTACTCCTGCTCAGTGAATCCCGTGCAAAGTGCGCGTTCGAGAAAAAATGGGTAACAAAATATACTACTAGTCCGTTAGAGCCGAAAGAGGCAAAAGCCAATCAATGGCTCAACGTAGCCATCACTTGAAGCAAAGATTTCTCTCCCGTAATCTCAAAAGATGCCGAAAGAACAATCATTAGTTGTCATCTGTCAAAGTGCAAACAACGACAAACACTTGAAGTACTGTAGTTCCCTTCTGGTGGATGTGTTCATGTATGTAGGGTGTGTTTAGTTGAGAAAAATTGGGTGAAAAGTTACTGTAGCACTTTTCGTTATTATTTGGTAAAATTTGTCCAACCATGGATTAATTAGACTCAAAAGATTCGTCTCGAACTTTACAGACAAACTATGCAATTAGTTATTTTTTTTAACTACATTTAATGCTCCATGCATGCGTTCAAAGATTCGATGTGACAGGTGGAAGAGGAAATATTTTGGGTTTGTATAGGAAGTAAACAGGGCCTAGGCTGTGTTCACTTGGCATGCGAACCCAAAATATTTTCTCTTTCACCCATCACATCGAATCTTTGAACGTATGTACGGAGCATTAAATGTAGGTAAAAAAATAACTAATTGCATAGTTTGTCTATAAAGTTCGAGACGAATCTTTTAAGTCTAATTAATCTATGGTTGAACAAATTTTACCAAATAACAACGAAATTACTACAGTAACTTTTCACCCTATTTTTCTAACTAAACACACCCCAAGGCAAAAAGGACATATGGAAGAGGAGGACAGCTGACAAGACTATGAATAAACTAATATGTAGATCACGTCCGGCCGTATTCATTGCGCAATATCTCTCCCTTTTTTTTATTTGACTAGTAGGGCTGTGATTGATGCTTCTTGTTTGTCCGAATCGATGGCAAAGGTTTGGGTTGGTGCCACTGCCACTGCCACGGCCACGGCCTGCAAATTAATACAACTCCGTCCCAAAAAGAGTAACGTTTTTGACCGTTTATTTTATTCAAAAATTTTATGCAAATTATAAAATAAATAAATCATTATTAAAGTATATCTAATGATAAAATAAGTCATAATAAAATAAATTATATTTATAATTTTTTTTGAATAAGACGGATAGTTAAATAAGATGTCTGAAATTCTAAAACGACACTGTGTCGTACTACGTACGAGCGGGTCGTGCCGATCGAGTTGGTGCACGCAGCTGACGAATTTCCAGCTGACGGCGTAGGGTTACGCTAGCTGCCCGGTACCCACAGTCGCGCGCTACCCTACCCCCAGCTGACGCGTGTGTGGGGAGGGCGCCAGGGCGGAAGGCCACATCCGCGTAAGCACAAGGCACAGTCCGGCCATGAACTTATCAGTAAGGCCTTGTTTAGATTAAAAAAAAAATTCAACATGATGAATAGTACCACTTTTGTCTTATTTGATAAATATTGTCCAATCGTTGACCAACTAGGCTCAAAAGATTCATCTCGTGATTTCCAACTAAACTGTATAATTAGTTATTTTTTTTACCTACATTTAATACTCCATACAAACGGCTAAAAATTGATGTGATGGAGAGAGAGTGAAAAAACTTGGAATTTTGAGGGGAAGTAAACCAGGCCTAATGCATGAAACAGTCCCACAAATCAGCTTTAACCGACTATCCAAACCGTCAGCCGAACAGCACGAGCATTAACCCGTACTGCACGCCCATTGTTTGCACATACTGTCAACTTCAACATAAAGCGACGGAGGCTAGCTAGTAGCTTGCTTATCAGGTAGCAGACATAGAGTACACACGGAATCATGGGTGCGTTAGTGGACAGCCAACAATCCCATTTAAATTAGGGCCTTGTTTAGTTCCCCAATTCTCCCCCAAATTCCACTATGTAAAAAGAAGATTCTCCGTCACATTAAAATGTCGGCAAATGCATGGAGTACTAAATGTTGATGAAATCAAAAACTAATTGTACAGTTTTGTTGTACTTTGTGAGACGAACATTTTAAGCTTAGTTAGTCAAAATTTGGATAATTTTTACCAAATACAAACGAAATGCTATAAGAATTCTGATACAGTATTTTTCTCCCCAATTCACTGAACTAAACAAGGCCTGGGATTACTAGTACGACGTCTGTAGTGCGTGTATGCGACAGCGGGACGATATAGTCTGCGCGACAGTTGCACACCGCCACCTGATGATTTTGCGGGTCCCACTTCCACGACGGGAATGATGTATACATGGGGCGCGGAACGGAGGAGTGTGGCCGGTGTGGAAGAGGAAAAGGCAGAGGTTCCAGAAGCTCTGTGTTAGATCCACGAGTGGGCCATGCATGCATATCTCCGACACAGCTGGGCGACCTTTGGCGCACGCGGCTGGCGACGTCCTCTCGATCGGAACATAGCAAAGACAGACAGGAAAGCTAGCTACTAGCTAGCTGCCACATACATATACATACATATATACATTAATTAATTAATACTAACGCTAATGAACAACTTTTTTTTGCCAAGTAACGAGCAACTTAATTGTGGACGTCGCTCCTCGATCCTCTAGACAACAGCGAGGCAGGACGCCGGCCGGAGTAGTACACGTGGCAAAGGAGAACGATAGATGAAGCAGACGCAACAGCCAGGGTTTTTTTTACCGACCGGTTTCCGGTAACCGCCGGCGTGCGGTAGCGGTAAACCGGTCCGGTTTATCGGTAACCGGCCAAATTCAAAATCAAATTCAAACCCTGCTTCGGTTCGGTTCGGGTCCGGTAAACCGGCCGGTTTGGAGCGGTAACCGGCCGGTTTGACCGGTTTACCGCTCGGTTTGAGTTTGGAATTTTCTTTTTTATTTTTTTCAAACTTCTATACGTATAAATAAATACTAAACGAACTCGAATTTGAAAAATTTTTACACCATTGGCTTCTATAAATCATGAACTATTTTTAGGAATTTTTTCAGCATTTTTTTGTTTTTTTTTCAAATTTTAAATTTGAATTTGGGGGCCTTAACGGGCCGGGACCGGGATTTTTTTTCTTTTTTTCAAACTTCTATATGTATAAATAAATACTGAACGAACTCGAATTTGAAAAATTTTTACACCATTGGCTTCTATAAATCATGAACTATTTTTAGAAATTTTTTCAGCATTTTTTTTTCAAATTTTAAATTTGAATTTGGGGAATACCTAACCGGACCGGTCCGGTAAGGGCGGTAACCGCGGTTTACCGCGGTAAACCGACCGGTTTTTTTAACCCTGGCAACAGCACTGGCAAAGGAGAATGAACGATGAAGCACACGACGTACGATCTATTAATTCCTGTTGTCAGAAGATGGCAGGAATGGAAAGCTGAGTCTGCCATTTTTTTTTTGAGGTATGTTACGCTGTTCTTGTGATGCCCACAGATAGTAGTACGTACCTCTGATCGACCATTGCATGCATGCAATGCATGCATCAGGGCCTGGAAATAGAGATATGCAATCCAATCCTCCCACGCGCGTACCGAGCGAGAGTGCTGCTGCCGCAGTACTGCGGGCGTGCGGCTCGGCCGGCGGCTGCGCGCGCTACATCATGGACGCGTCATCTTGGATTCGGTATCAACAAAGATAAGGGGCCGGACGGAGATGTTTGATTTGGCACATGCAATGCAACAACAATGGCGCGATTATGTTATGATGATGATGATGATGACTCGTTCAATCCGCGAGGTTTGGCACCGCCTCCTTCGCCAGGTCGGCTTCCAGCACCTTTGCCCAAATGACTCGTCCTCCCTGGTGCATTTGTGGCAGCACGTCCGTAGCCAGGTACCAGACTCGTTCAGGCGGGGTTTTGACTCCCTGTTACTTCTAGTCTCGTGAGAGGTTTGGAAGGAGCGCAATAGAAGGACTTTCGACTCAGCTAGCAGCACCCCGTCACAGCTACTGCAGCTCATCCGTGATGAGGGTAACTCTTGGATCGCGGCGGGCTTCTGAAGCCTCGCGCCCCTGTTTGCGGCTGCCCCTTAGTGCTGCGGTCGCACAACTGTTTACTCCACTAGTACGTCTCTCTAAGCTCCACCGTTCGAGCCGGTGCCTTTTGTACGTGTGTCTTGCCCGCTATGCCTGTGGTAACTCGCCATACGGTATAGTGAGTCTTGTATCGTACTCTAATTTCCTTTAATGAAGCACGTGTAATGCACGCTTTCGAAAAAAATGATGATGATGATGACACAGCTGGCACACCGTATGAGATCCAGTGCTAGTTAGTACTATTACTTATTGGGCAATGGAGACGTAGCGAGCCACATAGAGAAACGCGGTACGGTCGGGTTGCCCATGTGTGCAGTTGTAAAATCAGCATAGAATTTCCGCATGACCTGCACGCGGTGATAAGCAGGTAGCTAGGGTTCACAAAGCTCTCGAGTGGGGCCCACAAAAAGAATCAGATGCTGCGGACCTGACCAGGGTGGGTCAAGCTGACGCATACCTGCATGTTTGCTGAGCCCACCACGGGAAGCTAGGTCCCCCGTCCCCTCCGCGTGTGACGTGCGTCGTGAACCAACAACTCGCCGCCATACATGTAGTACATGTACTACTCCCTCCGTCCCTCACTGGTCTGTCGTCGTCGATGTGCATACCATATATTTAACTTAATTTATAAAAAAATACATATAATATTTGTATCTTTAAATAAATTTATTAAAAAACTAGATTCAAAGAGCTTTTCAACGACACTAATTATATGTACTATAAATATTAATATTTTTTAATATATATTTAGTCAAAGTTATTTTTTTAGAAACGCAAACGAAGATATTTAGAAAAAGATGGAGCACGTACCGAGGAGCATTCCTCTCTCTGTGTCTGTCTCTGTCTCTCTCCCGCGTCGTTGCCTTTTTGGGGCCTGGCTGTAAGTGCAACGACATTTTCGGGATCGTCTATTGGGGACACGACACCGTATGTACCACACTCTAGTAGTCTAGTAGTCTCTAGCCTGTCATGGAAGAAACTATGCTATACGTGCTAGTTAAAGTATTTTATTTTCGACCAAGTTTCTAAGTAAATAGGATTCACATTTATGTTTTAAAATCAATTTATTATGAAAATATATTTCATAATTAATCTAATGATATTTATTTAATATTATAAATATTTATACTTTTAATTTATAATTGGTCAAATTTAGTATAATAAAACATGATAATGTTCTAGATTTTCATTCTTCTGTGACGGAGGGAGTACAGGTGGCCGGAGCGCTCAACGATGACATGACATATGCATGGTTCAGACACGACGTCGCATGGATCGGACCGACATACGTAACCAGCAGCAGGCCAGACCAAGCAACGTCGCCCGGCCGGGCGGCTACGTGTCGCGAATGATACGTACGAGGAGAGATCGAGACGCTCCGCTGAGCTGCAGCATGCATTGGTTCAGCGTGCTTACTGTCTACTGTCTACCAAACCAGCAGCAGCAGCAGCATCGATGGATCGTGCAGCGTCGCATTTGATCTGGGAGCAATAGCAAAAACGTGTCACATGGCACGATCGCGAAAAAAAAAAGAAAGAACCCCTCGGAGGAGCCGCGCGGCACACGGCATGCCGCGGCGCTGGCAACAGCAGGGCGAGCATATGATTGAGTTACGAGCATACTATAAGTATAAGACTGGACATCTGGGTGGCTCCACTAGCTAGCGCGCAGCAGGTTGTTCCAGCAGCTCTCGATCTCCCGCCCCACCGCGCGCCGCCAACCTTTCCCTGCTACCTCGCCGCCGGCTGGAGAGGAGCGAGAGGACATAGCTCCTGCTGGTGAGTAAGCCTAGCTTTATTCATTCCTTGTGCCGGTACGGTACTACCTAGCTAGTTAGCTGTACCGGTTCATGAGCTTGCTTGCATCGGTTCGATCTTGTGGGAGCGACTGCGTAGTGTTTCTGGCTCTCGTATATTTCATCTTCTCTCGTGGGAGCGAGCACGCCGAGCAGCATACAGCTCGCCGGCCGCATCCACCTGCTGGGCTTAGCAGCAAGACCCATGCAGGCTTGCAGACAGCTGCCGGCCGGAAGCCTGCTTTCAATCGCGAGCGATGGAACCCTGCAGATCGAGGACACAACAGCTCGATCGCTTTGCTTTGTCGTCCGCACCACTATCTTGTGCAAGTGCTCGGCGAGGTAGGGCGGGCAGCGCGGCATGGCCACACCATTTACCGGGCGGCGCACCATGCGAGCGCAGCGAGAGATGAACGGTGACGTGCCCGCCGGCCAGATGTGTTGCGGGTACATGCAGCTGGAGGCTTTAGGCGCCCTAGCGGCCGAGGGGGCCGGGTTAGTCCTTGGCTCCTTGCATTGCATGCGATTGTAGTTTAGCGGTGGATCCATCTGCTAGCTGCTCGGCAAGGATTGCGGCCGTTTACCTGAGTAGGAAGCGAGAGTGTACAGCCCATGAGCTCGCACGCCTAGCGCAGAGGACGAGGCGGGCATTCACGGCCGTTCCTGAGATTTTTGAGGCCTAGGTCGACAAATAATTAATACTAGGCCTAAATCCATTTTTCTCAATATAGGGGGTGTTTAGTTCCCTTCAAAATTCCAAATTTTTACACTCTCTCTATCACATCAATCTTTAGACGTATGTATGGAGTACTTAATATAGGTAAAAGAAATAACTAATTACACAGTTTGGTTGTAAATCACGAGACGAATCTTTTGAGCCTAATTAGTCCATGATTGGACACTAATGGCCAAATACAAACAAAAGTGCTACAGTATCAAAATTCCAAATATTTTGGATCTAAACACCCCCATATTTACACACACACACCCCTATTTCTATATATATTTAAATACGGGATTTCTAAATATCTGTCATGAGATTTCTTGTGATGTTATCTTCCACTTTTGTGTGGCTGAGATCTTTGTCAAGATTCGTGTATAGACTTGGCCCATGCCTTCATTCTGCTGGCCCACGTAGGTTGTGCTTCTGTTGTTTTCTATAATATACACGACGTCGTCTCCCGGCTGTTCAATTTGAAATTCGTATTCTCAGCGGGTGTCGACTATAGTTTTCCAAACGGGCCGCACGGCACTACACGGCCCGACACGGCACTGGGCACGGCACTAATAGGCACGGCACTAATAGGCACGCGTGCCAACCGTGCCGTGTCATGTAGGGCTGCCGTGCCCATCTTCAAGCACGGGCACGACACTAAGGACGATACTTAGTGCCGTGCCGTGCCAATGGGCACGCGAGCACGATAGTGTAGTGTCGTGCCCAGGCACTAAAACCACACAAACATTCCAAAAACTCAGAATTCAATGATCTTTTCAGATATATCATCAAATCAAAGCAATAATATGTCAAAACAGAGAATAAAGGCAGATCACAAAGATACAAACAAAGCAAAAGGAAGGAGCTGTGCAATGGCTGCCTCATTAAAAACCTGTCTAGGTAAAACTCACCCTTGTGAGAAACCCTAGACAGGGAAAAAGAGTGCAGCCAGCCCCAAAAGATTAATTGTTCATTACATCAACATCCAAGGTCCAAAGCATCCAGAATTTTAAGATTACAGAACCATTACATAAATGAAATGACTAATCAAGATAAAGGTCTTCATAAGCAGCCTCCTGGTCCTTGTCCTCCACCATATGTTGTAGCCTTGATTCAGCAGCTTCCCAATCCTTGATGCATGCCAGCGCCTCCACAGTCTCAGGCTTCAACCTTCGCCGCCGTTCTTCAATGATCCTGCCAGTGGTGCTGAAAGTAGCTTCTGAAGAGATGGTAGAAACAGGCACACTGAAAACATCTTTAGCTAGGGTAGAAAGAACAGGATAAGTTAGTTTATGTTGATGCCACCAATGCAAGAGGTTGAAATCATCATCAAACTGACTGACAGTGTCACAATCCAGGTAGGTTGTGAGTTCAGAACCAGTGTTAGATGAAGCAGTTGCTGCATGAAGCAAGGTAGTAGCAGGAATATTCCTGGACATATTAAGATTAGGAGGAAGGACTTCATCATCATCCTCATATATATCAGCCCAAGCTGTTCTTTTCTTACCAGATAGGCTTGGAGGGGCAGCCCTTTTCTCCCTAACAGAACCATATAGATCATCATATTTATGATATAGTTTGAAAAGAAGGGTTCTAGTTTCAGTCAACTTGTTGCTATAATCAGCATCAGTAAGCAAATGTAACTTCCTAAGCACTTTATTGAAACCTTTAATTTTAGCTCTAGGATCCAAGATAAATGCAATGCAATACAGATGAGGTATGGTTCTCCAGTATTTATTGTACTTATCAATCATAGGTTGCACTACACCTCTAATATGTTCATCATTTTGATACTTATGCAGGTGTATAGCAATCTTAACAATATGATGAACCATAAGTGGAGCAGTAGGATAGTACACACCAGACAAAGCAACTGTTGAGTCATAAAACAGTTCAAGGAATGCCAGTATTTTAGTTGCCATAGCCCAATGATCATGAGTCAAAAGAAAGGGAGCATTTCTACCTCTAGGATAATTAGACTCAATGAAAGTATGCAAAATTTCCTTGTGGGGCATCAAATGTTTAAGCATCAGATATGTAGAGTTCCACCTGACATCCATGTCCAATCCAAAACTCCTAGGTCTAACAGAAGAAGCCATGCAATAACTTTTATATGTAGCAATTCTTTGGTTAGAAGCATTAAGCCATGATATTGCAGTTCTAAAAGCATCAAGCATAGGAGTAACAAGAACAAGAGCCTCCTTCACTATCAGGTTTATGATATGACAAGCACAGCGTTGATGCAAAAACAGATCAGCACCCAAGTACTCCTTAAGTATAGGTTTCAGTGCATCAATGGCTTTTGTATTAGCAGAAGCATTGTCCAAAGTTACAGAAAAAACTTTGTTCTGTATACCATAATCATTAAGCACAACATTAACACGATCAGCAATGTTCTCAGCATTATGTGACACATCAATAAGCCTTAAACCGAGCACCCTTTTTTCAAGTTGCCAATCAGCATTAATATAATGAGCCACAACAGACAAGTAATCTTGTTTAGCATTTCCAGACCAGATATCAGAAGTAATAGCAACAGAAGAAATGGCACTACTCTTCATAGTTTCTATCAGAGCATCACGCTTATCATTGAAGTACTTAAGTAGATCTCTACCGGTAGTTTGCTTAGAAACAGCTTTAAATCTAGGGTTATGTGCAATGCGTATGTATTCTTCCCATGCCTCAGTTTCCCCAAGACGAAGAGGAAGGTCTAGCCTAGCAAGCAAACGAACAAGCTGAACACGAGCTACCTCAGAAGAATAATCCCAATTACGAGCAGTACCATCTTTAGTGAAAGTAATGTGGGACTGAGTCAGGCGAGACTTCTCCTTCTTCTTCTCACAAACCTCCATATGACGGAGGAGGTGGCCAGTCCCAAATTTAGAATATCCAGTGTATTCTTTACGGCAATGAAGACAACGAGCGCCATACCTGACATCCTTACCATTTACCTTCTTGAAGAGCTTCTCAAAATCCTCCCAGCAAGGTGAGGTAGAAGGACATTTAGGCCTACTGCTGGAGGCATCAGCAGCACCGGCGTCGCCGCCAGGAAGGGGATCATCGCCCTGGATTGGGGCCACATCGTCGTCGACGGGATGTGGGTGAGCAGCAGAACCCTCGAAGAGCTCCTCGGAAGAACGACGGCCGAAGAGCTCCTCGGCATCCCCAACGAGATCGTCCTCATCGTCTCCGGTCAACCCGCAGAGCCGCATCTCCTCGTTTCCGGTCATGGTTAGACCGATCTCGTCCTCGTCTGACATCTCCGCCTCCGGTTCCTCAACGCCAAGGCCTGCCGAACGACAAAACCACAGAGAAGATTAAGACCATGATTAAAACCACAGATTAAACCACAGACAAAACCATAGATTAGGGTTACGGCTCACCTCGCTTGACGGAGCACCAAAGACAACGGCGACGACGACGTTGCCAAGATCCGGCACCCTGGTACCTCAACGCATCAGAGCGGAGCCCCAAAGCTGCCAGAGTCCGGCAACGGCGACGTCTATGACGGAGACGAGAGAGAGAGGATGAGGGGAGATGGACGAGCCTACGATCACATCGACTTGTAGGAAGGAAGAAGAGGGGTAGGGGATGCCGATCTGTGTGCTCGTGAGCCGCCGCGGCCCTGGGCTTCTCACCGGACGACGGGAAGGAGGATCTAGGGTTTCAGCGCAGGGAGCCGGGGAGGAGGAGGCGCCGCATCGAGAGCGAGAGGAGGCGGAAGAAGAGGGGTGGGGGATGCCGATCCGTGTGCCCGTGAGCCGCCGCGGCGCTCTGCTTCTCACCGGACGACGGGAAGGAGGATCTAGGGTTTCAGCGCAGGGAGCCGAGGAGGAGGAGGCGCCGCATCGAGAGCGAGAGGAGGCGGAAGAAGAGGGGTGGGGGATGCCGATCCGTGTGCCCGTGAGCCACCGCGGCGCTCTGCTTCTCACCGGACGAAGGGAAGAAGGAGGATCTAGGGTTTCAGCGCAGGGAGCCGGGAAGGAGGAAGCGCCGCATCGAGAGCGAGAGGATGAGGCAGGGGGTGGGGGGGAATGACCTAGGGTTCTGGAAGTCGCCGCGGCGCCGGCTCGGCTTATATAGGCCCACGGCACCGTGCCGACCTCGTGCCGGCCGTTGGAGCGGGCCGTGCCCGGGCCGTGCCACCGTGCTGGCATCGCGGCCCAAGCACGGGCACGGTGCCGGGCCGTGCTTGGCACGGACACGATGGAGGCCGGGCCGGGCCGTTTTCGTATCGGGCTTTTTCGTATCGGGCCCGTGCCAGCCCGCTTAATTCGGCCCGTTTGGAAAACTATAGTGTCGACAAGGCTGCAGCGTTTGCCAGTGGCCGCGGAGCTGGCGGCGACGGCGACGGTGACAGCGGCGGATCCGTCGACGTCGATGGCGTTGGCGGAGGTGGGCCACTTTTCTTTCTTTCTTGTCTGCCAAGTATTGGATATGTATTGTTTGTTGCCAGGCTGGATACATGTTGTACATGTGCTGTTATTTTTGTCATGTTAGATTTTGATTTTCTGTAAGTAGAAGATAACAGACATTAAAATCTTCCAGGAGCTGTCACGTATATTTGTTGTATTTTCGTTTTATTTTTTTATGACGTTTTTTTGTGACTTTTTATTTTTTTTATGACATGTGACGTGGCTATGAGCTACAACTAAATTAATCTTCAATATGTTTACTAATACTAGTACTAATGAACTATGTAATCCCATGATCCCATGATCCATTCATTTTCTGAAGCCTATGTAATCAACCAGCGCTTGCTCTACAGCCTATACACATATCTTACCATTACTAATTAGAGGCCCCAACGGAGGTACTACGTTAATTTTCACCAGACGCGCTAGGAAAAAAAAGATAAATCATAGAAATTCTCACAATAATTAGAAACATCCGGCCTTTGATTTAGTAGACTCTAATCATCATCACCGATATTAGCTATTGGATTTATTGTAGTTGATTAAAAAATTACCCACCACTGTCATTATAAAAAATACATAAAGTAAACCCTCTAATTTTGCATGTAAATTACCCATCTCTGCCATTATAAAAGATAATCAAAATAACCCCCTATATTTATACACAAATTATCCACATCTGCTATTATAAAAAATAATTCAAAATAGCACCCTTTTTGCATCTAAATTACCCCTCTTAGATATTATGAAAGATAATTTAAAATAACCCCCTAACATTGCATCTAAATTACACAACTTTGTCATTATGAAGATAATTTAAAATAGTCATTAGTTGGGTTCCTTGTGGTGGAACCTGTCCATGTGGGTTCAAGTCCTCGACTTGGCACGGGTGCTCGTATTTTTCTGGATTTATTCCAAGAATTAACGGCGCTATACTTTCAGTGGTAGGCGATGTCCCCGTCGACAGCGAGGCGCCTGTGGTGACTTCGTGAATCTCGAGATCTGTCGACTCAGTGCTTTGGAGGTGCTCATAGGGTGGGTTTACGTACATGTGTTTATAGGAGGTGAGTGTGTGCGTGTTATGGGCATATACATTGTACTGTGTAATTCTAAAAAAACCCCACATCTACCATTATGAAAAGATAATTTAAAATACCTTCTAATGATTTTATAAATTATCTACCTTTATCATTATGAAAGATAATGCAAAGTAATATTCTAAGTTTGCATTTAACATATCCATATATGTTATTGTGAAAGATAATGTACGGTAATACCTTTATATTTGTATGTACCAAAGCTACTATACAAAATAAACAAAAAAGTTTTTGAAATCTACACATAAATAGTAATATATATTATTACAAAAATAAATCAATACCATAAAGTATGATATGTATATGTCTAAATTAATAACAGAATTCATGATCATGAAATAAAAGAATTATAATGCTATGTTCCACCATATATATCAAATAAACATATATAGATTAGGATAAATCTTTATTTCAACGACTTATGAAACATGGAAAATTGTTCACTTTTCAAAAACCATGTAGCAATAGCACTTTATATTAATACTCCATGATAATAAATTTTATAACTTATTATTTAAGTAATTTTATACATTTTTACCAAAACATTGTGTCATAGCAATATTATTAATTTAATTTTATGCACTCTGTGATATATAAATAATATTGCACACATATAATCCTGTGATGTGACAAATTCAACATGTTTAGTGTCGAGATGCAAATCGAGTTTTAACTTATGTGGAAAATAATACTACTAGGATGTAGACTCTTTTTAATAAAAAAATATAATTTTTGAATAAAAGATAAAGAAAACTACAATATCTAATTAACATGTGAAAAATTACAACGACTTGATTAAAATTTTAAAGATAAACTATTGATTTATGAAGACACAAAAGGGTTGTATCAGGAGTTATATATCTTAAGGTTAGGTTTCAACTAAATAAATATCACACCAGAAAAAAATACTAGAAATTATAACTATAGGTCATTGCTGGAGCCTGCATGTTAATCCTCACAAGACTTGATAGTAAAACAAAAGATATATTCTAGAAGTTCTCATAAAAATCAGAAACATGTTACAATCAATTAGGTATAACCTAATCACCATTTATGATAATAATAGCTATTGAACCTATTATATTATATTAGTAAAATAATTATCTATTTTTGCTATTGTGTAAAATAATACTCCCTCCGTATCAGATTTAGAAGTCGTTTTAGACAAGGTTTGAGTCAAATATTGGAAATATAAATCATCAATAACTTTTAAGTTGTTGAATTTGCAAATGTAAAAACTATATGAATAGATTTGTCTTGAAAAATACTTTCATAAAAATATACATATATCACTTTTCTATAAATATTTTTTTATAAAAACAAGAGGTCAAAGTTATGTTTTGGAGACCATGTCGCTGCCCTAAACAACTTCTAATCCGATACGGAGGGAGTATATAATAACTCTTGATTCTAATTTATATTGCCCACATATGTCATTAAGAAACATGATCTAAAGTAGATTTAAATTTTCATTAAAGTACTGATGTCCTCTTATTATGATCGGTAAATTTCACAGCTCAATTTTCATCTCATTATTAGAAAAATTAAGTATCCCTCAAATCTGCATCTAAATTATCAACATCTCCTATTATAAAAATTTTGTTTATATAATGAATAGAGCATGTATATGTTTCACATTACCCAACCTCTATCAATATTAATATAGTAAGATTTGATTAAAGTAAATATATGTGTTGTGCCAACATGAATGAGAAATAAAATACATATGTTATGCTTCATCACATGAAAAATATTTTCTCAATCACTCGTATACTAATGTACTAACAAATTATTTAAAACCATATTGATGACCATAACATATAATTTATGTAGATTTTTATTTTAGATTTATTTATGTATTTTCATTAAAATATTTGATATGTCTATATTGATAGTATAACTATAACTGCCAATATAATTCCTTGAAAGTAAAATTCAATCATCTTAAAAAGTGTGGGAGACTACTAGTGGGGTTATATTTTTCTAGGCCTTTAAGAGTACTTTACGGTAAAAAGTCAAAGTTATAAGGTTTATAAGTATTAAAATTCTCTTGAGGTTAGCACCAGTACCCCTGTCAAAGATCTCACTTCAAGCTTAGTGACTTATCTTAAGCAATATGGTGCCTGTTTCAAATAATGGGTTATTGTATTTTAGTACTTAAGAACATACTTTATGACCTAAAATCCATATTTTAAACAGTGCAAAAAGAAGATACAAGAAGCACAAGAGTTCCAACTTAACTTGAGGAAAGAAAAAATCCATAGTAGTCGATAAGAATAAAATTTGAAAAATCAAAACTTAGATTCATGACTTCATAAAATACGAGATGCAACAAGAGCCACCATGGTTAATGATAATGTTTCAAAGTAATTGCATATTTAAAACATATAGAGATGCAATGCAAAGAAAAAATATGAATATAGATAAAAAATATATAGAATAGTTCTTTGAAAAAATAGTAATTAATAACTTTATGATAACTAGATATAGACTACAGAGTATCTATGATGTCTACTATGTTAGACAATAAACAACGAGAAAAGCATACAATTTAATATAAGTAGTTCTTTATTAGTCGAATGTACTCTCTCCATTCCAAATTATGAGACATTTTGAGTTTTCAAAATACATAGCTTTTGCTATACACATAGATGTATTGTCAAGATACATATATATATCTAGAAAAGCCAAAATTTTACAGTGAAGGGATTATTAAACAATACATAATACTTATATCTCCTAAAATTCTAACCCATGAGAGAGCATGGGTTGATAGACTAGTTATATACTAATAATAATAATACTAGTACTAATGAACTATATGGGGTGAGGCCTATGGAAAGCTGAGGCCTAGGGCGGTGGCACACCCTGCCCACCCCCAGGGCCGGGCCTGCGGACATTCAGCTGTTTGGCGCTTCAGTTTTCCAGCTTGTGTCAAGCATATTATTGCTCTAGATTGTAACTATGTTTCTGAGTAATAATAAATAAAAGCTTTTTGTGAAAAAATAAATAATAATTAAGTAAGCACTCTTAAAATAATCTTGGTCTAGATCCTAGTGAGGGAAGGGTTTTAAAATAACATAATGCCTTCACTTCCTTCTGTTTTTCCCCAAATTAAAGATCCGGTTATACTAACTAATTCGATCGAGGTCTGGATCCTGATATAGCTAGGGTTTTGTATTCCTAGGTTGCATCATCACATGCTTTTAGCTCAAAATTAACAACAATTGTTTATTTGCCTCATCAGGTTATCATCATGGATCGTTTGCTTGGTACATTCACCGGATTTGCTAGGCGAACGCATGGAGAGGCTTCGGGAACTCAGCAGCATTCATTTCCCTTCCGTGTGCTTCAACGCGCGACAAACGAATTCGATGACCAAAATGTCATTGGAAGTGGAGGGTTTGGAAAGGTTTACCTGGGAGTTTTGAAAGATGGGACTGAGGTCGCTGTGAAACGAAAGAAGAACGACTCTCAACAAGGAGCGGAGCAGTTCCAAGTCGAGTTGGAGGTACTGTCAAGGCTGAAGCACCCCAATTTGGTTTCTCTGATTGGGTCCTGTGATCAAAATGATGAAATGATCCTGGTTTACGAGTACATGGAAGGAGGGACTCTGAAGAGCCATCTCTATGGCTCTACTGGCAAACCTTGGCTCAGCTGGAAGCAGCGGTTGGAGGTTTGTGTGGGAGCAGCAAAGGGATTACATTATCTCCATACCAGTTCTCGAACGGGCACCATCCACTGTGATGTCAAGCCTGAGAACATCTTGCTTGATGGGAACCTGTGCGCCAAGATTGGTGACTTTGGGCTATCAAGGCCTGGTCCTGAACTGAACCAAACTCATGTCATCACTCGAGTGATGGGCACCTTTGGGTATATTGATCCTCAGTATTTCAAAACGGGGCAGCTGAGCATGAAGTCTGATGTCTACTCTTTCGGTGTCGTCTTACTGGAGGTAATTTCTGGCAGATCAGTGATTGACTACAGACTTTCAGCAGAGAAGGTGAGCTTGGTGACCTGGGGAAAGATGATGCTGGAGGAAGGAGAGGTGGAAGAAATCGTCGACAAGAAAATTCTAGGCACAATCCACCCACATAATCTGGCGATGTTTGGCGGCATTGTGTTGAGGTGCCTGGCAGAAGAGAGTGCGGAGCGGCCAACGATGGAAGAGGTACTCAGTAACCTGGAGTGGGAGCTGGACTGCGTTCGTGCTGAAGAGGAGGTAGCTGCTGGAAACTCAGATGACGACGAGTCTGATCATGCCATCTCTTCTCAGCCAATCTTGCATGGGGGAGGCAAAGCTTTGCGACGATCTGAAGGTAAAAATTACGACAGATATTCAGGCGTATCTCATCATGCTGGTCTCTCTGCCCCGTCGACGAGCCTGGGCGTGGGCGGCAATCCCATGAAGGGTAAGGGTGCTGTGGAGCTCGAGAGCATCATTGAAGATGAAAACTCATACTACATATGATTCTGAATCAGACTAGACACGCAACATATATATCCACGTATAAAGCAAGGATACACGAAAGGTGTTATTGCGTTTTTATTCTTCTTTCTTCTTCTTCCTCCTTTTGATCTCGACAATTGTACTCAACTATGTATGCCGCCATTGTGTGAACCTTGCTAGCTACTACAATTGCATATGTAGCATATGCTTGTTCAATCTGCTGCTGGCTGGCTGGCTAAGTGCTGGATCTGTGAAGGTGAAGCTTAATTGTGTAGCTATATATGTATAGGCTACGTTTGTACGTTGATGTTGAAACCCAGTACAGCAACAGAGATTGTTTACTGAATTATTAAATAACTACCCCAGTAACCAAGTTGACATTTATTTATATTATTACTAGCAAATATGCCCGTGCGTTGCAATGGGAGGAAAAAATAATCAGATATTAATAGAAAATAAGGACAAAAATGTAATTTATGTTTTACTTTTTCATAAATTTTAATGGCTACTACCTCCATCCTGAAAAGAATACAACTATAGGTTGCGTGCAATGAAAAGTGGTTCATGTTTGATCAAGTTTTTAGTGAATAATAATCACATTTATAGCTTTAAATTAATTTATTATAAAAATACATTTCGTAATTAATCTGATGGTATTAATTTGGTATCATAAACATGAATATTTTTTTTATCTATAATTGGTCGAACTTTTTTTTGTGAAAAAATACAATTGGTCAAACTTAAGGTAGTAAAACGTGATACTATACTAGAATTGCATTCTTTTGAGGGGCGGAGGTAGTATAATTTATTTATGATGATCATGACATCCATAATAAAGTTAATATCGTTAGTAATATGATAATGTCCGATTAAGTCTGTAGCGAATTTAAATACTCTCATTGTCCCAATTCGTAAGTTCTTTGGACTTTTTAGATAGATAGCTTTTACTGCGCTTCTACATATATATTATGTTTAAATACATAGTAAAAGTATAGATATCTTGAAAAGCCAAATCGATTTACAATTTAGGATATACAACCTTGTTTTTCTTTTTCAATTGTAAAGCACAAAAATATTTACTTGTAATATATATATCATAACTTTAATATCTGCCGGGATCATAACCCCAGGGTCATGTCTTAAGGCATCGATTAGTCACAGGCCATGCGGCCCGCAATACATCAGCTAGCGAAGGCCCAAACGACCGAGGCCTAGCTGGGCCGAGCAAACCACGTCGGACGCTAAGGCCAAGGTCAGCCACGACCTCTTCCTCCTGCCTTAGCCATACGGCATTGAGAAACGCGCAACCTCACCCCGTCACGACCCTTGGAAGGGACGGGGAAAGGTCGAGCCCTGCCAAGTATGCATGTTCTGACAAGGCACGCTGCACTGACTAATCGCCGGTAGTTGTTATGACAAATTCTTTGGATGAAGACCACATTGAATGACTTTGGAATCAAGTTCAAGAACGTGCCATTGCTATGTGACAATGAGAGTGTCATGAAGCTCACCAATAATCCGATTCAACATGTAAGAACTGTAACACCCCAATTTTTGAGATAACAAAATTTGAATGAGTTAGATAATAAATAATTACAAAACTAAAATAATAACAAAATAAATTTTGTGTTGCATTCATGCTGTTGCATATATTTTATTGTGTGGTACTGTATTTGTTTTATTTGATTTTATTTTGGTTTAGAAAGTATCTGAAATATTTTTGGAAACAAGTTAATAAAAAAAAAGAAAAAAAAAGAGAGAAGAGGAAACTTACCTGCTGGGCTCGGCAGCCAGCGACCGGCGGCCCAAGCTGGTTTTCCTGCTAGCGTCGGTGGGACGGCCCAGCTTGCTGCGCGGCCTGCTTCCGTCGGCCTGCAGCGGCCCGAGTCGGCCAGCCCGAAGCCACGCCCTTCTTTTCCTTTTCGTTTCGCTGACAGGTGGGTCCCACTAGTCAGTCTCTAGTTCATCTTCCACCTCCGGTCGTAACCGGGAAGGACTCGAGCACGATCTCAACCGAATCGAATCCTTGATTTCCTAACTGTAATCGGTGAATTGAAGCTATAAATAGGAAGAGGGGACCTCCTATGTTCCGTTTTTCATCTAAAACATCAGGTTAGCCACGGGATTTAGGGCACTAGGGCTTGGGAGAAGTCGGCGGGTTCGGTTGGAGGAGGCAGCGATCTTCGGGAGCTTCGGTGGGTAATTTTTCCAATTGAGTGAGTTTGCCATCTTCTCCTCTCTCTCTTCATGCTTTTCCTTTAAGCGTTCGGGCTATCTCGTGAGGTATTGGAGCTTCCCGGGGTCGTCAATGGCGCCGCCGCCCCCTTGTCGTCGCGGATTGCGTTCGGCGACCGTAGATAGTTGGTTTTCGCGTAGATGTGATCGCGTGGAGCTCCTCCACCGATTGGAGATGGTAGGGGGAAGAATGGTGGCCGGAAACTCATTCTCGAGAAAACTCCGGCGAGGTTCCATGGCGGGCGCGGTGGCCGGCGGCCGGTGTTGGGGAAGAGTAGGTCGGGTCTTGTACTGTAGACTCGCTGGTGAACGAGAGCCGTCCATCTTGAGATCGACGGCTGAAAATAGAAGATACCCCTTCGCTGTGAATCTTTCTAAAGAGACCCTGCACTTTTTAGTAAACAACCCGCGGTCCCAAGGCGTAACGCTGAGAATACGCTTTTCTATTTTGGAAACGTATTTTCAATCGGGTAATTCAAAAATACGTTTTCAGCAATTTACAGTTTTGCCACTAGCACTGTTTTAGCCATAAAAACTTCGTTTTAACTCCGATTTGATCCATTCAAATTGCGTTAGGTTCGTAATTGCGAACTCTACATGTTAGTATAATTTTACAGTTAGTTTTGATAATTTATTTTTCGAGCTTATAATTAAGTATTTATTGATCTATAGGAAATCTTAGAAAATTCATAACTTCTACGTTTTAACTCCGATTTTGGTGATCTTTGCGTCTGTGTGATCGTAGAAACGTGTAGAAGAGTTTTATAAACTTTTATTACTGTTTTGTTACTGTTGGTGTACTGTTCTAATTATATCTATTTGTTTGCTTCGTGTATGTTTGATTGGATGCATGTATGTTGTTGATTGATGATCGAGTATAGAAGGTGAGCAGTATTTGGACGATTCGGAGTATTACTTTGAGCCAAGTCAGCAGTACTACTTGGAGAGCTTTGATCAAGGCAAGTATAACACAGGACTATCCTTGTTACCTATTCATTAAAATTATCATACATATGCATATGCTTACCTTGACAACCCTAGAGATTATAACTTAGTGTTTGATGTCTTGATTCCTTGACAACCTTGGGTATGCATATGGGTAGCTGTGGCTAGTGCTTAAATTTAAGAACAATGATCTTGTAATATGATTAATGGATCAAGTAATCAATCATTAAGATGATCTTATTACTGTAAAAAGGGGGCTAGAGCATGTGTACTTATTTTGATGCTCTGGTTTCTCTCCCTAAGGACTTATCTGTAAGTGATAACCGGGATATACAGTACAGCTGTGAGGGCTATATGGCTCTGGCTCTAGTTGTTCAAGAGACCTTTTCTAGCTTGTTAGAGGTTACCTTAAATGGCGTAAGAATGGCTTGCCACGTTGGGTGTAGTGCGAGCCCCTGTCCTTAGTGTGTATAGGCTGCGGTTGTTGTGCCACAGGGAAGGGGGGTTCTACATCTGCCTGCCGAGTAAATCTAATGGCCCTAACTTGTTAGACGAACTCTTGAGTGGCTTTATATGGTTTTTGGGTGTTTGGGCTTGATCTCCCCACTCATTTGGAAATCATGACTCACAGTGAAAGTGTACACCTCTGCGCAGAGTTAAAAACTGGTATACTAGCCGTGCTCACGGATACGAGCGGCCTTGGGGATTCTTATGGAATAGTGATCATACCTGTTATATCATGCTTAATTATTGTTGATTAATATTATGCTCTTGTTAATGTTATTCGTTATCATTATTGCAATTGATCATTGGTTCTTTAATGGGAAGTGGTTTATCTTGATGCTACTCAAATGAAAGTTATAAGATTAAAAGCTAACCGCAGTTAAACAGTGTCTAGCCATTTGAGCCTCATGAACCCTGTGTTATATTTGTTGAGTTCGACATGGACTCACTCTTGCTATTTCCACCATAACAGATGAAGATTATGATGAGGATTACCGTAATGAGTACTAGTCTTGGTGTCAACCAGTCAACCGTGTCCCTGTGTGGAGTTTCCGCTGAAGATTATTACTAGATATTATTATTTATTGTTCAAGACTATGTTTTAAACATATATTCGTTATGTAATAAGCACTGTGATGATACTATGTAATTTGTCTGCTTATGTGTGCGATCATGACCTGGGGCGCACATGAGTACTTTATGCATCCTATTTTTGTCCTTAAAAATGGGTGTGACAGATTGGTATCAGAGCCGTGTTGACTGTAGGACGCAAGCCTAGTTAGAATGGTCGTTGATAGCATCCATACTTCACCTAATTCATGCTTCCTCTTTTTACCTTGTTAATTACTAAAGTTTTATGCTTCCTCTACTTTATTCTATTGCGAAAATACATTGATTCTATCTAATCTATGTCTAAATCTTGTAGATGCCTCCTCATCCTCGTCTGTCAGCTGCACAATATGTTGCTCGTTTCAAACCCCAGGAGCCAAAGGAAGAGGGTGATCAAGAGCTATCTGATGCTGAATCAAGAGTTGGTGATACACCTATGGAGGATGTAGTTATGGGGTGGACCACGAAGTTTCATATCATGGTTCCTAAGGCTGATGCTTTCTTCCATGATATGTTGACAAGAACTTTGGACAACTACTACTACGACTGGGAGGCTACTTTAGAGTATCGCAGTGCGGAGTATAGTCATCCATGGATGGATTCCTATTGGAAGACGGAGTTATGGGTCAAGAAAAGGGATCCTACCACTAAGGAGCCTAAAGTGGAGTCAAAGTTTATTACCCGAGTGAGCCGGGCAACCGTGGAGACAAGTATGGAGGATGTCGCTTTCAATGCATTTGTTTACTACCATGGTCTACGCTCGGACAAGACGCTAAAGGGTGCACTTCGGCATTTTCCTTGTTTCTTGCATGACAAGGGAATTTGGACCGTGCCACTTGCAGATGATTCCTCCTTGACTTTGCAAGCAACGGTGGCATTAGCTCGTGAATTGGCTCTTCATGAGGCGGACTTGAAGGATGAGTTGCTGAAGGAAAAGGAACTTAAGGAGCAAGCTTACAAGGAGATTGACCAATTAAGGGCGGAGTTAGGTCGTCCTAAGATTTATGAGAAGCTTAATTAGGAAATAGGAAAAATCCCTATGTAATAAGAACGATA